>JACSZP010033696.1:0-12235 GCA_016161895.1 Pinna nobilis
ATAATACAAAGATATTCATGAATTGGAAACTATGGGAAAATATATGGAGTTAATCGGACTAACGTGGACCTTGGGAATCCAGAAACGTGATCAAGATACATAGAGATAAGCATAACATATCAACACCCTGTACATGGTCATATTACAACAGGGTAAATAAAAATGGACCTACATCGATATTAACAATTCATTTAGTGCATCAACTTAATAGCACAATGGGCCATTGCAGAGACTGCAGTATGTGCTAAAAGAGTGCATTGATCCTGATATCTTTGTTACAATAATAGATCAGTTAGAAGTTTCCACCTGCATAGATAATTAGCAAATGCAAGAAGAATATTTTTATAAAAAGTCGCATTACCCCTCTAAAACAATATTGAGAGGTTAAAACAGTTACATATTGAACTGTGGTAAAAAGAAGTTAAACGATCATTTTATCATACATCTCGTTAGTCAATATTCTGTCAGTCTCTACTATAGGTAGAACGTTAAATTCATTAAAACTCATGTTCATGTTTGACTATCATCAATTGACAAAAAATACCTTTTATTGCCCATTCCTTGCCGCTTTTAAAATCTTTCTGAACAAGTAATGTGTCGTTGAGACATCTCTCTGAAACGTTTGATTCTTTATATAGATCCAGCAGAAATATTCCTTGCATGTTATACATATCGTTCAAGCTTTGGGGTGAATTAAACTTTTGTTGATCGCCCTTAGTTTTGGTCCTCGGTGTATAGCTATGTTGAGCATTTTCCAATAGAACATATTTGTCTTTTTCCAGCTCTGTCGAAACATTTTTGGTGATAATCAAAATACAGAGAAACGAAAAGAAGAACTTCATGATGGCTCAAAAGGGACTAATATGGAATGTAACAATCCACTGCTACCGTTGGTATAGACGGCAAAGGTCATTATTATCGCTTCATCTTACGATGGCGTGGCCGAACACTGTGCAATACCCATTCACGTATAGTAAGCGGGCTTAGTCTAAGAAAAATATTACGATAAAATCAGTCGTAAGTTGTTGACGCATGTAAGTTTTATTTTCATTGATATTGAATAAATAAATAATGAATAAATAGTCACAATCTGATTTATATAATTCTTGAAAGTCAAATGTCATCGTAAGATGTCAATCTGTGGCTACATGTACAAGTATGAAAAATTTTTAATTTAAAATTGAAAATTATTTTGTTTGCAAATTTTAACTTTGTAGTGCAGTTGTGATACATTTATAAAATACCAAACCGAGTTGTAAATGCACTCATCAGGGACAAAATCCAATCGATTTCTCTCGTGTTCTTTGTAATACGAAAATAACGGAAACCTAAAATCAATAGCCATGAACATCTAGAAAAAAGAATGCAAATTTCAAATGTTCTCCTAATGCTATTATCTAAATCTTCTTGTTGATCCATTTAAAACATCCCTTCTAATACAACCAAGTTAAAATTGTTGAACCATTGCATACTTTAAAGGGACAGAAATTCATATGTAGAAGAACAAAAAAAGGGGGGGGTGTCTATAAGGCTATTTTAAGGTAAGACGGACAAGTTTGGTCGGCTGTTTAGTGGTTTTCTATCATTCGTGGTTTTATGTTATGATGTGTGTTTTTTGTTGTTGTTTTTTTCAAGTATCATCTCTTTTTTCTATTACCCGTGCAATCAAATAAACTACACGAAAATGCGTAATTGATAATACTTTTTTTGTAAAAACTTTTGTTCCAACACCCTAATTATAAATTTCAGAGATTAAGCTGAATTATAATCTTCTTGAAATTCTTAAGCCTTATCAGACATAAAGATTCATCGTACATGAGAATTATCTTACGATTGCGGGATCGGAATTCAAAAGAAAATAGCGACAAATGCAGACTGCTTATGACAATTTGGTTAGAAATGCTTACGAATTTACTTGTGTATCATCAGAAGCTAAATGCTCTAACTTTTATTCATCATCCACTGAACATAACTGTTATTCGTTTAATTCAATTTCTTTACAGGAATCAAGTCTGATTTTGAGCAGATTTGGATGGTCTGTTCAATTTTTGGAAGATCTAAAGTGGCTGAAAGATTTAATGAGAAGGTTAATAAAGTCTAGATTTATGTTAGAATTTTTTTTTTTTGTTGTTTTTGTTTTTTTTGTTAAAATATTCTTTCAATTTACGGTACCCTTACAATAATGTTCAAAGTGAAAAACAAAAGAAAAAAGGTAATAATTAATATATTACCTAAGCAATATCATTAGGTAAAGGCAAACTGCAAATTAAGAATCCACGGCTAATATTAGAAGTCATTGACCACTTGACCGCTTGTCGTACTTGATTGTAATGACATAATACACTAACGCCTTTCATCTTTTCTGAAGGCTTTTTTTCATGGTATACTTCTGATCTTGTTCATCCGTTCATTATTAAAAACGATTTAATCATGCCTAAAATGTCGAAGATATAATCATAAAATACATTCATGTAGAAAGGAAATCACAATTATTAATATCACTAATGGACTTCAAATAAATTGTTAACATATGCTAGAGGCAAGAAGGTAAGAAAACAATTCGCTAAGCTAGTTTCTTTCCGCCTCCAGTGCCTGCTTTGACTATAAGAACAAAGCATAAATGTTACTAATGTATCTTTCCCGAGGTGTTGTTGCTCGATCAGGTACAATTATTAAATGTGGCAAGATGGTATTTACCCACAATTCTATTTTTTGTGAAGGGACATGTCAATAGTAAATAATTATTCCTTCTTGCCTCCTGATGTAAATATGAATTTCGATAGGTTCATAATTACCAACTGTCAGCACGATCAGTATAATTTCTGTTGGACAAATAATAACTATAACTTTTTAATTTATTTATGCATAGAATAAAACAAAATCATTAATGCACGAAGTAAATAAATCGGCAAACGTCTTCGTTCACTTACGCAAGTTGGTAGGTATTGTGCGAAGGTTTTTTTTTTGTTTTTGTTTTTTGTTTTGCCCTGGCGGCTTTATCTATCTCGTTATAACGATTTGGCGCCAGGTTCGAAGTCAGTGGCGGGTTCAAGAAAGGTGTCTGTCAGAACTGCGAGACGGTGGCTAATATCGCTGGAATGAAAGCTTGACGTCCTGTCAAACGTCCACTTCTTACACCTATATATAAACAAACGCGAATTCTGTGGGCAAGGGACGAACGACCGAACATTCGACATTGATGACGCATACATTGATCAGATATTTTCTGTTACGTCTTATTGGAGGGAGATTGTGTGTTTTTTGCGTCATAAAAGGATGGCATACGGACAAAAAACACTACGCACCACAGTATTTGGTGGCGGATCAGTAACTGTCTGGGCCCGTTTCTCTTATGATTACCAATTGAGCATGCATATTGTGAATGGTACCTTAACTGGTCAAAATTAAAGTGACGATGTTCTTTCGGATATTGTTGTTTCCTATTTTGACAACCATCCACGTGTCAGTCGTTGGCTGGATGACAATTCAAGCCCACATCGTGCAAGAGTTGTGGAAGAGTTTTATTTTTGGCAACAGGAGGCCATTGATATAATTACCTTCTCTTTCACCGGATTTGACCCCAACACACACGCACTAACACCTTATCGTTGAAAGAGTTAGGTGCTGCATTGCAAATTCAGTGGCGAATTTTCAGGCGAAATAAACACGTCAAGAGCATAAGACAATCTGTTCAGGAATTGTACCAAAAACGGAGAGGATACACAACATACTGAACTGAATACTTTGCCAAAAAAATAAAATTTGATTGTAAATCTAAATAAACATCAATCGTTACTTAGATATCTTTTCTGACAAGGCTTTTGGACATCATTTATCGAATATTTTGCGGATCTACAATATTTGGAGTCGCATCAGTAAATCGTGATTATTTTGTTAACCTTTTAAATTTTCTAGAATACCATAAATATCGACCTAAATTGAGATTCGTAAATCCTCCATAAAGATTTTGTTAAAATAAATTAACCTGCAGGTAATATCAAGCAAAAATCTATTACTGTTTGGTCATGTTTGTTCACTGAAAACTGTGACGTTATACACAAGAACAGATCGCAATACAAAGAAAGATAACATTTTCTTAGAACATGAACGAACTGAAACTACACTATGTGATGATATCGTTCAGAAGTTTTGAAAGTTTCGATCTAATTTAGTTTTATTTGCCAACCACATAGCTTATCCCTTTTCCTAATTTCCTGACCAAGTATTGTTGAAAATTAAGGTTTATTTTGTGAAGAGTAACTAACAATTCTGATTCAGTTGTGTATACACGTTTTGGTAATTTATATACATAAGTTACTCAATATATCGTATAATTCGTCTCAGAATACGTATCTCTTCAAATTAATTTCCATTGATTAAGTTGTTCATCTTTTAATAGCCTGACTCTTTTTAGCACCAACTCTTAGGAATACAACTACAGTCTAACCTGTTTTAAGAGACCGTCCAAGGGAAGTAGCAAATAGAATCACGTATGACAGGTGGTCTCTTAATTCATGTGATTTATATAGGAAAACCCCATTTTGGGAACCAAACATTTAGGTCACATAAGATAGGTTTTCCTATAATTCAGTTGGTCGCTAAGGCAGGTTAGACTGTATTTGATTTCAAATCAAGTTTAACTTCAACAGTACGACTTTATGGTCAGATATATATCCTGATCTAAATTAATAGCATCTGCCATTGGTTCGAATCTGCACCACACTGCGGTTGGACGTCCCTGTCCTTCAAGTGGGACAGTAAAACCGAGGTTCCGTGTCACATTACGTGTTGGCACATGAAAGAACCCTCACTGTTCTACGGTTACAAGTGTCGCGCACCGGCCAACGTTATGGCATACGGTTACGTCTCCATATAGGTGAAAATTTTAACGTAGGAGATTGAACTAAAATACAACAATATCTGAAAATGAATAAGAATAAACGTCATTAACTAACAAAGGGTATAATAAAGATGAAAGGGTTTGTTCATGTTTTGCAGGAGAAAAGCGTGTATTGATACACCCATTTAGGAGTTTATTGTGTTGTAAAGGTCGACATTTAGGTCACCTAGAGTTACCTTTGGAACCAAGTGTTTTTCCTGCAGTGAATCTGAACCTTACATAAAAGGCGTTAATGGAATAACTTGGTCCTTATACACTTTTATGGCCCTTAAATCCCAGTCACAGAGTTTCTGTATATATACAGTATATTTACTGTAACCGGCGCTGATTGAAGTATGTCGGTCTAAGAGAAAGTCGGAACTCTGTAAGAGCAATTATATCATTCGGAATTTCACGGTCAAGATGAGATCGGTTAGACAGAAAATATTTTAATCAGATACTAAATGTTCAATGTACTATAATGTGTTTCCCAGTTTTTGTATTTAAATATAATGTCAGTGAAAGTCTTAACATAACGTTTGCAAAATACCCGTGATTTAGATTAGAGCACTATAAACCAATGCAGTCAATGTCAATATGAAGTCAACTGAGGTATAGATCAGAAACTAAAACATGTTAAAGACCTGGTGCTAGTTTGGGAACAAATCATTGTATCACTGATTAATAGACAGGCAATCCGTAATTTTTTGATAAAAGAAGTTATGGCATGGGAAATACGTTAATAATGTCTCACGAGAGTGTCTTTTGCCATTTGTGACGGGAATTTCAACATTAAATATAAACATCTGGCTTGTAATAAATAAAAAAAACAGTGAATACATCAAATTAATCGGCTTTTTGATACATCATATAGCATGTGAAGAAAGATATCAGTGTAATAAATGATAAAACGAACTCTTCCCTTAAAGCAACATTGAACATTCTTCTTACTGTCACTTTCTCGCTATTTTGAAATCGAAAGTGTCTAGGCAATTTGTTTGTACGACCACGGCAATAGTTTAAGATAGAAGGTAAATTTCTGTCATTAGAACAGCACTAAAACACAATAAAATTGAGGAATAAAAAGATATCAAATATCGTTAACGTATTTTAAATAGATAAACAGTGCGCAACTCTTTTCTATAATGCTGAAGTTAGTTGTGACAGTTAAAACCTTAAAGACCCCTCCCCCATTTCAAACCATTCGAAGTGCCGTGGATTGTTCAAGGTAATACTGTATGATCACTATTAAAGAGTTTTTACTATTATCAAATGAAAAAGATATGGTTTAAGGTGAAAGAAATACTTCAATAAAGCAAATATAAACTATAGTAATAAATTTCTTGTTGTTGTTGCGTTGTTGTTTAATGTCCCACTCAAGAATATTTCACTCATATGGAGACGTCACCGTGTGCCGGTGCAGGGCGACAAATTTTGCCTGTGCTCGGCACTGCTGGGAATCGAACCCTGGACCCATCGGCTCGAAGTCGAACACGCTAACCACTCGGCAACGGAAGCCCCCAGATGTGATGAAATTTTTATTTGATCTTAATCGGCAATGTAACAATTTACCGCCATAAACGTATATAAAAAATCGGGAAATTTTCGCAAAAATAATATCTTCGCAAATTGATTAATTAGCATAAACTAGTTAGCGAGACAATTTACCGCGAAATTTTATTTTAAGTTTAGGGTGTCGAAATATAGCTTTAAAAAGATATTTATTCAGGACAGGAAGCTGTCTATTTTAGAGTGAAACGAAGAGTAGTTTTTATTGGTAAAGTTTCAGTTTATTGGTTAAGTTTCAGTTCAAACACATTTTATGTCATAAGAAATGGGATTGGGCTGAAAGTTGCCAAAACTAACATGAGCCCACTCCCTATCATAATTAAATGAGGAGCCTTTTTTTTTAGTTGCTATCTCGGTATAATAAACAATCTTTGCCCAGTTTGTAGCCAACAAAATGTCAATAGATCCTTATTTCCCTCTTGAACCAGGGCAATAAATATAGATTTAATTCATAAAAATGATTCATAGTTTATGGATACAAATAATATTTAAAAAATGAAATGTATTTTAATTATGATTAGTACAAATATTTTCTATAAACATCTATTACAAAGCAACACAATTTCTCGTTCGTACAATTTACGATTAACACTATTGATGATTTTCTGCTTTGCCGTATTCAAATAACACGTTTATGTATCAGTCATATAAACAGAGACCGATAAGTATTAGTTACAAAGAACAAGCAAAGAACAAACGTAATATACTCTGTAGCCTTAAGGTAATGTTCCGCATCCAGTTACTTGTACTGCAAATGAACACACAATCAGACCTTGATCTGCTCAATTTACACTATGGATGGACACACACCAAGCGGTATCAGTCCACGGCGCATCGTCGGTCTTCTTAATAGATGATAAATTAAAGTGAGTTGTTTCCTTAGAAAGAACTATGTACGATAGATAGAATGTGCTATACATGTCTTCCATGCGTTGAACATTGGCATGCCGACAATTCTGTTCCTTACTGTCAATTAGAGTGAAGTTTGCATAAAGTTTGTATAAAGAAACATGATGTCTGATTTTATTTACTTAAACAACTCGTATTTTATAAAAAAAGGAAAAACCAAAAAAACAACAATTCAAGCTACCTAAGCGATCTACCGAATTAAAAGATGTATGGTTCCAGAAATGTTTTTTCTTTTAAAAAATCACCCGAATTCGGAGACCACATGTCATATAAGGCCATTTTTGTTCAACCTACCCTAGCGAACTTCCTATAAAAATCCATCCAAATTAGGAGACCAGAGTTATGGTCATCTTTGTTCCCTCCCTTAGATGTCTCTAAACCAGGTTATACTGTACATGCATGGCATAAGAGTAACCGGAAATTGAATAAATAAAGAATTACTCGTCAAATAAAAACAATCATGAGTACATATTGCATATTTGTACCTACTTTTAGTAGCAACTTCTATGAAAGACGCCCAAGTAGAGAGCAAAGGCTTTTGGAGAAAATAATTAGTTTTCAACATTAACAAAGTGTTGATATGTCGAATGGCTTGAAATATCTCATTTCCGTGGTTGAGGATTGTCTTAGACAAGTCGAAAAGTATCTCCGATGAAAAATTAATTAAGCTTAGGACATTGAGTAATGGAATAAACTAACAAAAGCAAATGAATAGGCAGCGTACTTTGTTTAGTAGACGGAAGCCCGTTGCTTAGTTGAGTGGTCACTAATCGCTTACATCAAAATTTGTAAGGCACATTAACTATTATGTGACACCAACCCGTGACATCGTTAGATCGTCGATAAGTATTGTAATAGCCTATGCAGATTGTATTCCCTCATTTTTACTTTACACGGTCACTATGAGTTCTGCGAACTTATTGTTGGGCTGTGTTATTACTTTATCGATTACTGGTAGTGCACTGTCTATAAAACATGCATATAAACATGCATCGTATGCGTCTATACTTTCGGATGCTACCAACATTCACAATGCAGCCTGCAGTGATAAAAACAAATACAAGATCGACTTTCAGACATACAAAACCTTCCACCGTGCCTTTGATAATAATGGATTATTCGACCCAACAGTGAAACACGGGAACGTGTTAAAAGCAACAAAGATATCTAGACGATGTCTAAATGATACATTTAATATTCAAAAAGGATTTAAAAAGAAGGAAGAATGGGCTTTAAGAGGTAAATAAGCCATAGCGTTCACTAATTTTCTGCGAAAAAATTCCCTAATTTATTTCACGTTTGATTGTAATTGATATCATATTCGTAACTTTACCCCGCCTTCTCTGAAAAAATCAGTTAAGTCAACAGATGATGGAATTAATAGCGTTGCCATAATATCTTTATTCCATTTTTATCCATTTTACCTTTTTTTTTTGAAAGTCAGATATGTAAGAGAAATTAAACCCTTGTATATTTTATGTCATTATAGTTTTCGATGCTTTTGGGAAAATTCCATCCGGGGTTCTCGACGGCGATTTTACTTGGCTTGGTAATTATGACACCTGTATATATATCAGCAAAAACCCTCGGCCGATTCTCGGAAGTAAGGCTCCCTTCAACGGGAAGTACTGTACATCATCCCTGACATACAACACAGAAGACAAGGTAATTTAATTTTAAGTTTATAGTATCCATGGCTAAAAGTTGATGCCTGGTAAGGAATTATAATGATTACATAAGGAACGAGTGACATGTCCCGAATACCTATATATGGTTTTCGGGGACTCAATATGAAAAGGGAGATCAATAGAATCTTACATGGGTGTGATGAGTAGACAAGGAAATCTCAACCCGAGTGGTAAGAATCTATTTGTCCAATCCGAGGTTCAGATTCTTACCACGAAGGTTTAGATTTCCCGTTCAACTCAACACATCCATATTTGATTCATTTTCTCCCACACTTCCATGACTAAAATGTATGTATACACGGAACCTGGTATAACATCCAGCCATTAGATTCCTATATGTGACACCAAAGTGCGTACAAGCTGTCTTTCCCTAAGGAAAGGCAGAGTTATCTTTTAACGAACATTGTTTTTCAAGGCCAAATATGGGAGAAAACGTTTGCACATGGCAGCTGCGATATTTGCTATGTTAGATCACTAGTCAAAATGGCAGCTGATGAATCCTGAGTCAATGGCAGATATTATTTGTGGTAAATAATCTAATTTTTTTCTATACAGTGGATATTTATAATTAGGTTTATTAAAAAGATGTACGATAATTTTATAAAATATACTTTTTCCGGAATTGACCGAAATCGCAACCGATTTATCCGATGTGAAGTCGAAGTTGAACTATATCTTTAATTATACGAGTTTCAAAATCTTTATCAATGTTTTGTTGAAAAAATCAATATAGATTTAAAAAAAAAACTTTAAACATCCATGAGTCGATGTCCTGATGTCTCCAACTTTTTCAAACGGTCCCTTGAAGTTCGACTTATCAAAATGTTGCTGCAGGTTTGATGGTGTAGCATACCTCCTAGAGTGGAGATTTTACACTGTCTATCGAAGGCAGGTTTATACCAGTTGCCGATTATTGGATAAGTTCATACGTTTACCATTTCTTACCGACTTTGTACGATGACTTCGTAGTTGATTGGCAAGATTATCGTTTTGAAAATTTACTACAAAGCTTCTCGTGTTTGGTTTGAATTAATCTCAATGGCATTTGGTCTTTACAAGAGTACATATGCTGTTCCAGTTTCTATTTCCTCACATACTCACAGATACTATCATTTAACTGAAAATCAGGAAGGCTTTCGACGGTGGTGTAACAACACAAACAGAATACAGTTTTTTAGTTGGTCAGGAATTGACAACAAATACGGCCCAACCTGTCTTAGTGACGCACGGAATTAAAGAATTTATGTGACCTAAATGTTGGGTCCCAATATGGGTTTTCCCTACATAAATCACCCGAATTAAGAGACCATCTGTCATATGTGACCCTTTTGCTATTTCACTTCAACAGTCTCTTAAAACACGTTAAACTGTATTTGCCTACTTTGTACTTGCGCTAAACGAGGAAGTTGCATGACCAGTGATAACATCGCAGACAATCCTTTTTTTCCTGTGTCCAAACATAAATAATTCATTTATTTGTTCGAGAAAGTGGACTATGTTCCCATTAAGCGTTTAATTAAAAATAAGCGCAAGTAAGCTTTTAAGTTTGTAAAGAACTTGGTAAAACATTTAAGCTTCGGAGTAGTAAACAAGTATCAATAAGCCATGTATTACTGCATACAAATCTCTTCATTGAATTTATACATTGTCCAATAGATTGTTGATGTCCTGATATCTTTCAATTTATTTTCAAAACAAGACCAACACTTTATGTTTTATACATGATAAAGTATCTTGACTTGCATTTCTATAACCAATTTTTGGAAAGAAATCACTACCATAAGGACTTTGCTCCTCGTTGTATAGTAATTATATCTTAAATAACACATTGCATAGGAATACTTATTTATTGTACCTTTCTGTTGAAAGCATCTGTTATTGTTGTGGTTTTTTTTTCATTTCAGTCACTCAGGTTGCCATCGGTCACCTATGCATTATGTATGCCAGATACTTGTAGTGAAGAAGAGATACAATTTTTAATGAATACATGTAAGAACAAAACTGTCATATCCTCCTTCATTTCTTTAATTTTGTTCTCTATATAGTGGATCATCTTTATCCAAATCACAGTAAATATTTCCTTGTTCATTGTGTTATTAATAAAAAGTTATTCAAAACTACACAATATGTATATACAAGTAGAAATTCATCGAGAAATATCTTTAAGCCTAGTTGAAAACGATCATGCCAAAACTAAGCTAACTGCGCGTAAAGATATGTGGTCTATTCAATACTGTCTCTTGGATCAGACATTAAACACCGAGGTCCCGTGTCACAGTGGGTGTTAGCACGTTGAAGAATCCCCAGCTACGGCCACCAGTGCTGATCATAGGCAAAATGTGTCGCCTTTCAACGACACAGGGCGACGTCTCCACATAAGAGAAAGATTCCTTAATGAGACGTTACGAACTATACAACAAACTAACGAATATTTATGTTTGCTATTATTAGATATCTTATGCTTGATATCTTATTTTTCGTATTTTTCAGACATTAAACAGAAACTTGGAAATCAAGGAAACATAACTCTTGATAACGTTTATTGTAAAGCAAAAGCAACAGAATATGACAAACTTGCAATTGCAGGACTGTGAGTTATGCTTTAAATAGTTCACAATAGAGTGTAAATTGTGTACATAATAGCACATATCAATTGAATTGATATCCTTAAGAGTTAATCATCATTATCATCATCATCATCTTCATCATCATCATCACCGTCATCATCATCATCATTACCAATATCATTATTATTATTTTAATTATAATTGATATTATAATTATTATAATTATTATTATTATTATTATTATTATTATTATTATTATTATTAAAACAAAAGAGACAGTAGTTGCAATGCAAGTAGTAATAGTTGAAAAAGAAGTAGTAATCGTAGTTTTAGATGTAGTACATGTAGTTCTTGCAGTAGTAGTAGCTGCTGTTGTAGCAGCCTTTGTAGTAGAAGTAGCAGTTCAACTAGTCGTCGGAGACGTTGTTGTAGTCGTAGTCCTCTTAGTAGTAGTTTTTGTAGGAGTAGAAGTAGTGGTATTAGCAATAATAGCAGCGGCAGTAGTAGTTGAAATAGTAGTAATAGTGCAGTAGTAGTATTTGTTGTTGTTGAAATAGTAGTAGTAGTAGTAGAAGGAAGAGGAGGAGAAGCAGTAACAGTAGTAACAATAACAGCAGCGGCAG
>JACSZP010033701.1:0-13098 GCA_016161895.1 Pinna nobilis
GTCTATTATGACCGTAGAGGAATGAGTATTCTTTAACGTGCCGACACCTACCATGACACGGGACCTCGGTTTTTACTGTCTCATCGGAAAGAGAGGGACAGCTTACCACAGGGTGGTTCGTGCTGGAACCCCGGAACTCTCTATCAGAAGGTGAACATGCTATTCACTAGGCTAAGACGACCCCATTTACATCTACATTTGTATTTCGTTAAATTGCACAATGTCGCTTAGTCAGATGCTTCACCCACTTTATGAAATCTAGTGTGAAAAATAGTAACCGTTCATTAGTCTAATTACATACTATAAAACAATGGTGTCTTCAGAAGGGCCTTTTGTAATTCCCGATAGCTTAGATCCACATGTTTACACGCGTGATTTTCATTTTTTATGCTCAATTCTTAAGTACTGCTACTACAAACCGTTAAAACAAATTACAAAGAAATTTAGATCTTGTCATGAATGAGTTGTATACACGAAATATATATATATACTTGAGTCATAGAAACTTATTAAACAATATGCATTCAGCTATAGAGGGTTTCAATGCCAGCTTTGCTCCGATCTTTTTGTCGATAAAATATCGCCTGATTCTTCCGTAACTAGATGAAAGAGGGTCCTTGACTGATTTTGAAAAAAAGACAATTGCAAATTACATTTTTCTAGTCAAGGTTCAGAACAGTGGGCCTGTATTGTAGACATACCGATGTATTCAAAGTCATCCATTTGGATGCATGGAAAAATTTGACATGAATTCAGTTAATGGCACCAGAGAACATTCATAGTCTTTTATTTCAAGAAATCTTTTCCAATATGGAAAAACGACAATTAAACCAATTTAACGAATATACTTTAAAGTCTACAAATAGCAAATGTCATTTAAAAAGATGGGAAAATTTTATATTTTATTATTTTGGTGAATAGCGAGTTTGACATTTATTCGCGACACTAATTTTCAAAATGCATGTTAAAATATGATACATATTTTGTATAAATATATTTACGTATCATGTTAGAATATTAAGCGCCGTATTTATTTTTCGCGAGTATTATCACGTAATAGATTTCTGAAGGACAAATCCAGATCCAGAACAGTTTATTGACTCCTAATTCAAATACATAAGATTCAACTACACATTCTCCGGGAACATCATTTGAGAAGTAGGAAATAAATCTGAGTCTGTTATACGTGTATAGTGCTTTGAACATATCATAGTTTCTCATTCGTAGGAAATACCCATCTACCACTGTCTCCCGTAGTGACACAATACGCTATTTATTATTCACAATCTAAAGAAAAGTTAGTCTTCAGTCAATTCATATTCGATTTTAACTCACCTTCCCTTCTCTATTTTGTGACACATTAAGATGTTAAAAAACCCCATCGATAGGTCGAATCCTTTAACCTCTTTGAAGAACCAAAAAATATTTTCCTTGAAATACTGAAGGTACAAATCGTAAAAGAGAGTTTATGATAGACAAGAACAATTTCCCAACTATTGTTTGACCTCTAAGTGGGGTTTTTAGTCCTCAGTCCGACACGGCATAGAACGGCGTATTTTGAAAGTGGCTTTTGAATTAGGCTGCAAAGGAAATTGATTAATTAACTGTATGGGGTAAACATTCATTATGGGCGTTTACAAAAAGGAATTGACGATACGATTTTCTTTTGGGTTTTCGGTAATTTGTCCATCAGAAAATTGTTGACATTCCTCAACTCAACATGTGTTCCCAAATCAGCATATATCCCTAAAAATCAGGAGTGATATAGTAATCTGTACTAATATTTATTAATGAACAACTCAATTTATATTGTTTAAATTGAAGCATCACCAAATTGAGGCGAAGGGTTTGAAATATTAGTCTAAAAATCGGCTAACATGGTCAATGAATATTGCTGGGCTTAAACGTGACAGTGTCTACCATTATGGTCTATTCCAGATGAAAGACAACTGTAGCTTTCATATAGACAAATATGAGCAAATATATTCACTACATATTATAGTGACTTGGGTTTATAAAAAAAGGAATTTAGAAGATAACAATCGGGGATTCAAAATAACAAATAAAAATAGAAAATTATGATACATGAATATGTATAATTATATCTACAGAAGAGTCTTTGGCATCTCAAACAAACTTAGACATTATTCGATGATGCCATGAAACGAGACCAAGTCCGTTTTACCGTCAATCCACAGGAATGGATTTCAAATGTATAGATATCCTGAAATAAATCAGTCTTTTGAACCATCGCAGTATGGCTCTTTTTTTGTAAATCAGTCAAGGTCTCCATATTCTATAACGAAGTATGGATCAGGCGATTTTTATCAAAGAAAGATCAAAGCTAAACTGGCATTGAGAACTCTAAATACATGTAAATGGATATTGTTTAATTGTTTGGTCTGGCGGAATTGTCAATGTCATTACAAGAAGTAAATGGAAAAATAAAAATTTCAAACTTTGTTTAAGTTGCTGTTAAGTTTATGTGGCATAACGATTAACCAAAGATTCATCCATAGACACATAGATGTATTTAAGCGATTCAGATTAGCATGGTACATATTCTGTAAGATACGATTCTAATTGATTAATTAGGATTCGTACCCATTTTGATGAGCACTATCTCATACGATTTCCAGCAAGAATTGACTTTTAAAGTGAAAGGTCCCTTTGAAAGCTCTACCTACCACACTTAAATTCTGCCAACTTTTTACGGTAGTATATGAAGCGGACATCCTTATCTAGTTTTGCTATCAATTTAGTTCAAGAAACATCTTAGATGCCAGAATATTTTGAATTAATTTTCGATCACTGCTCTTTCGGCATTTTCCCAATTTCTTAATGTATCATTAACTCACTTGAACTTTGAACATTTGCAACAGATGTGGTATGCCAACAAGAGAAGCTGACTCATGCCGGAAACCTGCTCTCATCCCATCAGGAATTTGCAATTGTTCTCCATTTTGAGACCGATCTTATAGCTCAAATTACGATGTTTATTAGGAATTGAATTTTCGATCACCCCTTTGTACTTATTTGTAATCTTATTTACCAGCTCTGAAATAAAAATGACCAACTGACGCGGCGGATAGGTGGACCTCTGAGACGGACTCTAAGCGAGTTTCTTCTGTACACCTACTTGCTAAACATTTGATATCACAGTTCATGATTCTAAATTCTACAAAGAGAATTTAACATGCATAAACGGGCCTCCTTTCCATCTAGCTTGGCGAAGAATTCTTATAAATTAGTCAAGGTCTTTATATCCTGTAATAAGGTAAGGGTCAGGCAATACTTATCTATTAAAGATCGAAGCAGAGCTGGCATTGACAACTTTTGTAAATATATTCCCATTGTTTAATCTTTATATATGACGGAAGACTCTATGTAATGATTTACACATTTATGACAAAATCTAATTTTCTTTTGTGATCCCTTTAAACGATTTGTTTTAGCAATGATTACGTCGTTTCAAATTTGCATAAAAATTGGAAAACCACGTGTGTTAAAATGTGAATTCATAATTGCATCAGCGTGGTTTTAATGCAAAATAAGACTGATGATTCAAAGAGAATGCGCATGTTATTGGTTACATCAAAAACAAGGCAGGGTGCTCGATGACCTGCCCATTGATTATTTCAGCCCCCTTTGACAGGTACTTGTGACTGACAATTGTCTTATACGTAACAGAACCAAGAACTGGGTATCACATTAACACTAGACACTTCTAGTACTGATTCTTGAGGGGCAGCCGTGACCTAGTGGTTAGCATATTCGCCTTCTGATCTTAAGGTCGAGGCTTCGAATCCAAGCCACTCTTTGGTTAACTGTCCTTGTTTTTCTGATGAAATAATAAAATATATTAGTATAAGAGTGAAAAGTTAAACAACAGTACAAACAACCAACAAAAGTGAGTCTTTATATATGCTATAAGTTTGATCAAATACAGTCTTACCTGTCTTGGAGACCCACTGAATTGAAGGAAAACCTTATATCTTATGTGACCTAAATGTATGGTTTCCAAATTGGCTTTTTCTTATATAAATCACCTGACTTAAGAGACCACTTGTCATATGTGACCCTTTTTGCTCCTTCCCTTGGACAGTGTCGTCAAACAGGTTAGAATGTATATATACAAAATACAAATACAAATTACGTTAAAATTGGTGGCAGGCTGGTAGGTGCTCTTTCAGATGTAGTCACTTAAGGTTTTGTAGCCATGAAGAAAATACATTCTTTTGTTATGATGAATTTCAAACTTTCAACTAGGATATTCAAATACATGTATAAACCTTTCAGAAACATGTTGTCTACTTATTGTCATTAATTTTAGAATCGCGTGAATTTTAGACTGTGGGTGTCTACCTATACGTAGATTATTTGCATTTTTTTTTTGCTGTTATCGCTAAGACAAGTACATGTAATTGTAAAGGTTTGAAGGTAGGTCTGCTCGTATGGGCATATGTCTACCTTTTGCGTAGGCGACTTCTGTCCCTTTAATCTGGTGGTGTGCTCGTTAACGGACAAGTTCAAAACTACTATCTGCACGACATTTTACACCTGTATGATATCTTTCAGTTTACGATTTAAATACATATATTAAATAAGCTTCTGACGAAGTAGGCATACCAAAGTAGATAAACTACGGATTCATATCAATGTCCTAGTGCTGTCTGACGATTATGTAACGCGTAATCCTACATTGAAAAAATTGCATTACACTGAAACCGGTTTTATTCGCGAAAATGTTATCATCGTGTAATTAATCGATATAATACACCAAAAAAATAAAGTATTTGCATAATATTCTAGTCTGGAACTAACAATTCCAATAAATCTCCAGACCTGCTAAAATAAAGCATCTCAAATAAATTTTAAAAATGTATTGGTGCGCCAAAATATGTTCACGCGAAAATATTTAGGTTTACAGAAGGCATTTGATGAAGTTTGACAAACAATCTACAGTAAGGCCTAAATAACCTGGACACTTTAGCCCCCAAGCAAACTTCCGAATAAACAAATCGTCCGAATTCGTGAAATGTACCTTATGCTGAAAATTATGTTCCCTAGATATTTCGTCGGGAAGGTGAAACTTCCGGATAATTGGCGTCCGAATTAATGGGGTTCGACTGCATACGCATTTTAATTTACAAAGAGAAACCCCTTCTTACTTATCACGTCATCGATCCGTCTAAAATGAAAGTATTTTCAGGGATCCTCGAAGTTGAGAACAGAAAATTTTTGCAATTTTATTACACCCCCACCACCTCCGAGAGACACAGTTTCGAGGACATATAATTTTTGGCCTGTCCGTCTGTCTCTCTGTATGTTTGTCCGCAAAATCTTTAACAGTAGCCATAACTTCTGAGTGGTAAGTAATAGGACGTTTATATTTATATTATAAGTAATAATTAATAATAATTATATAATAAATTTATAAATGTATGTGTATTCCCTGTGGCAAGTTCTTTATCTTGATACCATAATTTTTGACTTCGTGACCTTTACCTTGGACTTAAGCCTACAGTTAAAAACTAATATTGCTATTAACATATGACTAATGTTCCAGTATTCTTATTAGCTGCTATCTGTAGACATCAGTGTTATGCAAACAAATCTTGTTTTCGTCTCTTAATTTGTATTTAATCTTAAAATTAATGTAGATGCGATCGTATTTATGCATAACACGGTACAAACATCACCTTTCTTTCTCATCGTGTAGGTAAGGCCAGAAGTTGATGTGACAAGAGTTAAGGTGAGCCATCTATGTTACCTCTTTTGTAACGAGCACGATCGAGGACAGCATCCTTTCACATTTTCTCTTCTTAAACACACATCTTTAATTAAAAAGAAGTCTAAGTTGACAGTAATAATAATAATCGTCTTCTTCTTTGATTCACCATAATCACCACCACCACCATCATCATCATCGTCGTCGTCGAGTGTAAATGTGCTAAGTACCATAAGGCGTATTTTGTCAGAGGACAGAAATAGAATGTTATGAAAGCTAATATACATTGTCACATTGGCACATGATCTTACCACTGGAATATTCTTGAGTTTGACATTAAATAACAATTCAATATCAACTTGAATATAAATAACAAACTTAAATATTTATGTGAAACATCGAGTATCAGAATGGACCATTTAATAAAGTGATTTGTTTATTCTAACACGTCATCTAACCTTGTTTTTAATCACTGGTCCGTTTTAGTTTAAAACCCTAAATATCGTTAAATTCTATTTACAACCAAATATTATATGTATATATACATGTATATCATAAATACGTTTTATTTACAACTTATTTACAAATATAGCGCAAATACATAATACCGCCGTAAACATTTCAACGAGTGTAATACAAATACAATCTGGGGACGTAAGATTAAAGAGTTCTGAATAACATTTATTCAGTTTAAGTAATTATAATCCAGACTTGTTGATTTATAGTAGATTTACAACACAAGTCATAAGGCTAAGGAAATTAAAGTATTACTCATACTTAAGTCCTGGATAATCAACTTGTCTCTGAAATGTCTTTTCTTTTTAACATAATAGTTAGGTCGAGTGAATATCAATCTTGCTTATTATGGCTATTTACGTATGAATTTCACGGATTAAACATTTCGCAACAGTTCCAAAGCGTCAATAAGGATTATTGGGCTATTTCTGTACAAAACGTGTAAATATTTCTTATTTACATGTAGGTAGCAATCCGCCTCGCCAACTGTTTTCGACTTGTTATAAGGCGTCATATTCAGAGATTGGCTTTTCAAAAGATTCTCTAACAAGAACTGATATTCCCGATCAGATTTAAAAGGATATTTTGTTAAAAATCATAAATACAGAATATGTATTTAACATAAGTAAGACTTTCTTTAATAAACTTGATTCACTTTCTTCGTTTTTTTTTCTTCAAATCATTAGATTTTTTCATTCCACACCCGTTCTTTCAGATGTGATTATTGCTGAGATTATGTTTTCTTACATCTATTTGTCCTATCCGTCCTTTTGTCATTGTATAGTATTAAACTGAGGGAGAATGATATAAATCTAAAAAGTACTGTTTTATTCGCGAGAATTTTATTTTCGCGTAATTCCGCGAGAGCACATACTCGCGAAAATAAAAGTCTCGCTTAATATACAAACCCTAAATACAATTCTCAATACAACATAAACTTAGAATACTTAACAAGCAACCACGCGAAAATATAGTGTCGCGAAAAATTGCATATCTACCGATTCGCCAAAATAAAGTTCCGCGAAAATTTCTGGATTTACAGTACCAAAGAATGTTTGAAAATCCCAGTTCTAATGATGACTGGTATTACAAGTTGCGAAAAATAACCGTCACAACATGGACAACAATTGCAGATCCCTAACGGGTTGGGACCAGGTGTCCAGAAGGAGTCAGAGTCCCCTGTTGGCGAGCCACACTCGTCACAATTGTTCCATGAAAACTCTTCAAGTTCAGTAAAAGGTTTTTGTCGGTTGAAAACGTTATGTGTTTTATCTGACTGGCAAGAAACAGTCACTGTAAGTGGTTGTGCTCAGAATACCACCCAACGTCTTTTAGAGGGGTCTACAGAGTCCCTATCTCGGCCATAAAACTTTTGCAATGATTATTTCAAACGTTCTACAGTGTATCCCCGTGTGAGCAGTTTATTGCCGAGTCGTTTTACTCTCAGAATTAAATATTCATGTGAGAACTTTGAAAATATGACTTGATATTTGAATAGAAAATGCCACTGGTTGAAAACTTTAAAACCGGTTTCTCAACATCGTGATGATGACATGCCTTACAAAATGTCTTTTTTATAGAGCATATGGTTTTGACAGTAGCACGTGGTTGCAAGTGTTCTTAAATTACTTTAATATACGTCATAAATAAACAACGCATATTAAGATTATTTGACATTCATTTGAATTATTTCTTAGATTGATATAAAACTACATACATTTACTGTTCCAATATATTTGAATTAAATTTCGATCCTGTAGTCAGTTATCCGCGATCCGAATTGAAGCAAAGGATTTAGGGGGTTTATTGTAAAAAAAAAAACCCTCTATAGAATCGTTTTATTCCTACTGGTTCGGCTTTTTGGATTGTTTGAAGTCGTTTATGTTAAATTGAAGAAACAGTACTCATGGCGACATACGGTTGACTTTTCATAAATTTTATATTATTATTATAATATAATATTATAACGGTGGATATGACAGGGGAAAAGTATTCCTCCATGGCACCTGGTCCCCGCCCAGATTTTATAGATGTTCTTATTTATCCGATAGTCACTGGATTCAAATTCCGAGTCTTTTATACGACAATGCACTGTATAACAAGAAAAATAAATGCGTATACTAATTTTCTCGGGTTTTCAAATTGAAACTATTTCACTGGTACAAACTTTCATGGTTCACGATCGATATCACATAAACACACATATATCACATTAACGTTTGAGCGTATTAATATTCGCGGTTGGACGTCAACCGCGAAAATAGTGAATATGAACACACAACGAAACTTTCTTGTTATACAGTGCAAATCTGATGAATACAAAACTAGTTTTGACTACTGTTTACTCTTTTTAACTTATCAAGATATTTGGATACACGGTAGATGTGACCGGTCGGCAGGGGATCCTCATTCCTTTTAGTCACCTGATCCTATTTTTCTAGGTATACCCAACGGTCCATGTGTGCCCAACGCTATATGTATTCCTTATGGGAATTAGAAGTTTGGTCGGTGCACGTTACCTTAATATTTTCATAAAGAATAATATGACTCTCTGAATATTCAGAGGTGGAGTCAAGTGTCACGGAGGAGTAGACAATCACTGACAAAACATACTCAACAACCAAATTTATATAAAAAAGTAACTTCACATATCATTTATTGAAAACTTGTTATTACAGACGAAAAAATGTATTCCTTACAAGAGGAATCAACACTCGTGTCTGTAGATGACGATATAGACTTTCTTACTATACCAGAAAATGTTAGAATTAATAAGTAGATTGTCTACGTGACACATATAGGGCCTTAAATGAAAAATGATACGGCAACGAAGAAAACACAATTTGTGTATATAATTACACGCAATAAAGATGTCAGATTTTGAACATTTACTCGACGTATAAGGTTTTATAGTTAATTGGTATCATATTTATGTAAATTAGGGATTTTTACATAATCTGTAGGTAAACAAATCAAGAAGATCGGGGGAGCGTCAGTACTGCCCATCGAAGTGTAGGCCTATGTAAATACGGTCTCTATGGAGGGCCTGAATACATATACATATATAGAAACAAAAACTAGGACACTCCTTCAATATGTTGAACGTTATCTTTATTCATTGTAAACGTGAATGTGTATTACACTGTTACGTAGGCCTGAAATAACTTATCTGTGATACCTGACTGGTTTACGCTATTTCAATAATTTTCAAACCAATGTCATTTTAAGGTCACTATGCATCACATATTTCACTGTTTCCGATGGTGTACTTGTACAACACAGCTCTAACCGCCCCTTTAATTCTAATCACAGGATGAGTTAGGAAAATCATCGGTCAAAGGTATTGGGCGGTTATTTTGTCTTGAAATGTTGACTGTGTGTGAATGTTTGGTCATGTAAGTACACGTGAGTAAACAAAAGACAGGTATTCACCTGTGTGCGAAACGTAATCAAACAACAAACAAGGTTGTAAATACATCCTACCTATGGAAATAAATAAACCAATAATCACAATAGTATGAAAATTCTTAAATGATTACACACTAATTTTGACTACGTATTACTCCGTTTACATGATAAAGATATAGGGCTCGGGGCTGATGCGACCGGTCGACACGGGATGCTAACTCCTTCTAGGCACCTGATCCCACCTCTGGTGTGTCTAGGTGCGCGTGTTTGTCCAACTCATTATTTTGTTTTCATTGGAATTATGAGATCGATCCTTGTTCGTTACCTTTACATCAGTAAAATATCTTATCTCTCTCGACTTATCTAATTGTAGATTAATACAGATTTCCTGGTCTGGTTTTTTTTCCTTTTCGTTTTGATAGTCTTTTTCCATGGAACACTTATACAGGTGATGCACGCTTACACTTGGTCCCGCCCTATTTTGGATTCGAGACTGTGTTTTCCAAATCGAGATTTGTGTTCCAAACTTCTGACGACTTTCGTATAAGTTGTAAGGCTGTTATCCACATAATAATTTTGAGTACGGATTACTCCGTTTGTCTGATCAAGACAAAGGGCTCATGTTGGGCGTGACCGGTCGACAGGAAATGCTTACTCCTCCTATGCACCCACCTGCAGCTGATCTCACCTCTAGTACATGTATATTTAGGGGCCCTTTGTTTACCCAACTCTTTAATTTGTATAGGAGATATGAGATTGTTCTCTGTCCGTTACCTTTATTTTTTCCCTTTTTGTGTAATATTAGATTTGGTGTGTCTTCGAGTACTTCTTCGTTTTCAACCTCAATTAAGTTTTCATTCTATTTCCCAAACTTATGTACCCATAAACCATAGAACTTCGCAAAAATCTGGTTGTTTATATATTTTTCCTAAAGTAACTGTTGCAATACGTCATACAGGTCTTGAGATCGCGTTATTTTTTTCAATGCACGTAATATAAAGTAGACTCTTTTATGCCAGTAAATGCTCAAGCTACATAGTACTCGTCATACAGAAATGAGTAGATTTAAAGTATTTACTGTATCATTACAACGGGGAAAAATCGGTCATTGAAAAAAAAATTCGAGAAACAAGTTATCTTATATCTGGATTCCGATAGTCACACCTATTATTTACAATACATATATATGACTGTTTTGCAGGTATGAGTTATACAGTAAACATCCTATTCTTGGGCTCTGCGTTTCATGCAATTAGTCTAACATAATTATATGGATTTGTCAAGTTCAAGGTCATCTATTTTTTACCTGTGTACGTTATTCACACACGCGTCCTTTGTCAAGGACCACAAATGAAAAATAATACCTGTTATTTAAATATTCTGGAATATAGGATTATTTAATCTTATCATGTGCAGTCCTTACTAAACTGCACTCCTCCTCAACATAGAGGAACATTTACAATTTTTCTTTATCAGATAAAAACATGCATCTATAGATAGCAAAACATGTCTTTGTTTTTCAAAGCAGTGAAGAGTACGTAACATAAATCTAATGCTACTGTTACTTTTTTTTATATTTCCAGATGTTTGTTTATTTGTAATTATTGTTAAGGATATAACTGTTTACGCTATTTTTGACATTATTTCAGCTATGTCTGGGCGATATCTAGTGAATGCTGGTCTTCCACATATTTTGACTCATGCTTAGTATTTTGTCCATTATATTGTGTCAAGCCATTTTTTTTTACAATTTCGATTTGTACTTTTATAGGAGGGTCAGGTAATAAATAAACTGGTAATACCTTATTCAAGATTCGAAATCTCTTTCGTCTACAGGGACACATTTTTTATGACCTGATACGTGATGCTTGGCTATTTTATTTTGATTCTGTTGATAAAGGCCTACGTGACGTGATGGTTTGCAATCAATTGATGTATTTTTATATATACTATTTACAAGAAAAACATCTCTGCAATATGCAGCGAATGCGATAGCATGCTTATTATACTTTGTTTACAGTTTTACTACTTGACCGACTAACTCATTTCCTTGTTGGAGCTAATGGAAAAAGCGACCCCTCTCAAAAATGGTGGTGGTTATGAGGAGCAGGACCAAAAAGGGATTCCTATTCCCCAAGCAGACCTAGAAAAAATTCATCAATTTCCATCGAACTTGACATTTTTAGGATTTCAAGATGTCTCCGTGGAACATTTGTGAGGGGTATACCAAGCTAACAGGGGGTACTGACTCTTATTGGACACCCGGTCCCTTTTCCCTCGTGATTCACAATTATGTTTCGTATTTAGACAATTTTATTTCCAATTTGTGTTATGGACTTGTAATTATGTAATTTCTTCATTTCTATTTATAATTGTTTGTCCTCTCAATATATCAATTCAACAAATCATATATATATTTAGGGGGTTCCTTGACAGAATTGTTGGAGCATTGCACGTTAAACCAACTAGTATGTCACCTCTTGTCAGCAAAGTTTCGAGCCACGCTGAAACCTAAATTGAAATTTTGAGAAAGTTTGCCTGTTTACTTATGGAAGGCTGGTAGTCTCTTCCCTGGTACATTTATTATCGGATGATCTCCTCACCAAAAAAACCCCTACCGCTGCCATATAATTAATACCTTGTTACAAGGGGTAAAGTAGAAGATACCAAGGGGTATTCCAAATTAAAAAAGTCGACGACAGACAAAGCCGTGGACAAAACAAAAAGGAGACAAAAATACTCACAGAAATTCACTTATAACTAAAAATAGAGTAATACGAACCCCACTATAAACCGGGGTGAGTCCAGGTGCTCCGGAAGGGTAAGCAACTCCTGCTCCAAGCGTGGCACCCGTCGTGTTACACATTGTCGAATACACGAATAAGTCACAATTGGTGATGGTCATAAACAAGAAAGGGGGATCAGGACTAGGTATACGACAAGCGGAACATATCCTTCATCATCTGTTTATATCGATTAACCGTATTGATCAACCAGGTCATGATGTCACATATCAAATACGGGAATAAGTCACACTCGGTGATGGTCATAAAAAGGAAAGTGTGGCGTAAAGTAAAAAAAATAAGTAACTTAACTTCTGTCATGAAATAATTGTTGAAAGAAATAAATCATCAAGCATCATCTCTCCTTTACTGCCAACATCAACATTAATAACAATAAGAACAACAACATCAACGTGTCATTATTATCATCATGATATTTATCATTGTCGTGGCAGTCGTCGTTGTCATTATCATCTACTTCACTCGAAATTCACGTATCACTTTTGACAAGTCATTATACAGAAATGAGCGTGGTTATGATACTTGCACTCTCTCATATTTATTTCTCTTAACTCTGCATTACACTCTCTCATATGTATTTCTCTTAACTCTGCATTACACTCTCTCATATGTATTTCTCTTAACTCTGCATTACACTAT
>JACSZP010033725.1:0-11541 GCA_016161895.1 Pinna nobilis
GGGGGGGGGGGGGGGGGGGGGGGGGGGGGGGGGGGGGGGGGGGGGGGGGGTTATTGGAACAAGGGTGCCCCTCCCCCCTATGGCAGCAGGGACACTCATAGAACAAGGGCTCTTATAGAAGCAGGGGTGCTTATAGGGAGAACAGGATAAGGGGATCTGGGGCACTTATAGGAACAAGGACGCTTAGAAAGGAAACATGGATGCATATGGCAACAAAGGCACATATGAGAACAAAGGAACTTATAGGTTAAAGGACACTAATAAAAGGAACAAAAGTGCTTATACAAATATTGGTTAATGATTGTTATTTTAACCGGGTTGGATTTTTTCTTGGCACAAATTTGACACTCTTCTCCTGAAAGCCCCCCCCCCCCTCCCACTCTGCCCTCACCCAGAAAATTTCTAACCCCTCTCCCCTTG
Source organism: Pinna nobilis (assembly GCA_016161895.1). Taxonomy (NCBI): domain Eukaryota; kingdom Metazoa; phylum Mollusca; class Bivalvia; order Pterioida; family Pinnidae; genus Pinna; species Pinna nobilis. Next base: position 421 of record JACSZP010033725.1, read on the forward strand.
GCTCTGTACATACATGGGTTCTGATAGGTTCAAGGACACTTATATTATACTGGAAAAGGACATGGTAGGGAACAAGGGCACCTATGAGGTGCTACGTAATTCCGTTGAGTACATAAAATACTGTATACAGGGAAATTTTCGCCCCTTTCGCCCTCATCATGAGTGGGCAAATTCAAAACTGGGCGAACTCAAAATGGTTAATTCATTAAATAGAATTATTGTGAGACTGGACGAATTTATAACAGGGTGAAACTGTTTACAAGTGCAATAGGGCGAAAATAACACGGGGCAAAAATAACCTTGTATATAGTAAACTGAAGACACATTTTGTGATGCAAATATGTAGCAACAAAAAATCAGAATCAAATACGAGAACTGCAGGTGTAGAGGTGCCAAGTCCATAGTGTCCATGCAATTTTTTTGCCATGAAAAATCATGATCTGAATTTCTTTGTGAAAGAAAAAATCAGAAGGAGGCATGAATTTCAACTCTGAAAACAGGGAGAACTGTGCCTGAATGGAGAGTAGCTGGAACCTCCCCCTGTGATAAAGCATGTCAGATTTCCCCAAGACGCAGAAATGATGGTGTTAATACACAATGAAATAAAATGCAAGGTAGAACAAAATAAAATCATGCGAAGAAAAAACAGAAGTGATGGAAAACATGCCTTGTAAATCATAAATCATTATCTGGCCACCATAATGAAATTGTTCAGATAATATCTGACGAAGAACACTCAAGTTATTATCTTCTAAACTGGCTTGTTGTCCGGTCGAAATTTAGAAATATTATGCTTATCTGGTGACTGAAATTAAGCATAATTACAGTAAATTGTAAGACCCCCCCCCCCCCAAATTTGTGAATCTCATCAATTGCAGAACTAACAGTATTCTGCAATTACGGAGCACACATTTGTGGCAGCAGATTTCATATTCAGTAAAAACCTGCTTTAGTGACCACCTGTATAGAAGGACCACCTGGTAACAAAGACTGCTTTTTGCTGTCCTTAATACTATAGGTTGTCCACAAATTAACCTCATCATAAGACCACTTCCCTATAAAAAAAACTGTTTTTTCCCTAGAAAGGTCATTTTATACAAGGTTCACTGTAGATTATGACAGAAATGAAATATGTCATTTCTGGGATCGATTTGACCTCACAATTGGTCATGTGACTTTCGTCACCATGTCACACAATCTAGGGCAGAGACCACATATTCCATTCAGGGACATATCTCAAAATTTTGTGCAGTCCGAAAAGCATTCTTAGAAAACACGTAGGAATTTTATCCTATCCTATATGCATATCCTATCCATAAATCTGTATAAATTTTACGATTTTTGGTTTCCTGCTTGGCAAAATGCTTGTCTTCCACTTCAAACTTTGCACTGTTGCTATTACAAATCATCAAAAGTATCCTAAGTTCTATTCCTGTTGCGGGATCGCTCAATGCATTCTCTCGTTCACTGTGAAGAGTTCCCGCATCCCATGCATGACATATTTAAAGGTGTAATGGTCAATTTAAAGCCCCGATTATGGTGTCCAGACCAGAAAATGACCTCACAATACAAATGAATCGTCGTGACGAGACATAGGTCACATGACCAACACATACCTCAGATAACTGTTCGTTCAGTGACAACTTTTCTTCTTTACTCAGTTCCAGCGATGATCGCAATTCCTCCAACTGAAAAGAAACAAGATAAAGTAATCTGATTGGTTGAGTACATTATTGTTTAACGTCCCAATCAAGAAACTTTCACTCATGGAGACATCATTGTAGACCAGTGAAGGATGACAAATTTTGCCTATGCTTGGCACTTATGGCCATACAGCAGGGAGGGTTCTTTAACGTGCCCATACCTACTGTGACACTGGACCTTGGTTTTTGCTATCTCACCTAAAAGATGGGGACATCTAACAGCAGCGCAACTGAAATACGAACCCATGACATCAGGACCAGAAGGCAAACATACTAACGTCTAAGCCATGACCGCCCAACCAGATAAAGTCACTTTTGAGGACCATTTCAGCTAATTCTTGACTTTGTAATTTGTCACGTTTCGTGAAAATATCACAATTGATAGGGATGCAGAATACATGTGTATGCAAAGTAATACAGTGGAACACCTATATTGAACCCTGACATATTGATATCTTTTTTATATTGAGGCAAATATGAATGAACAACTAATAATCACGCATCTATAGTAAGTGTAACTGATGTCGGTGATGGATTTCAATTATTGTAAAAATAAATTTATCTTATTTGAATGACACTGCCCATTCCTCACATCACATAATTCAAAAGCAGATAGGTAAAAAAGTTGCAAAGGTCGACCCCACAATTTCTAAGGTAAAGTATCAATCTATCCGCCATTAAGTATGGTAATAGTTACCATGGTAATGTTTGCATGACATACCTGTTTGTACTGTTGTGATTTTTCTTGATCTCTTGCGGTTTTGATTTCGTTCATTTCACGCTCCAGGTTCTCTATAAGGATCTCCTGTTCAACAAGTTTGTCTTTCATGTCTGACAGGTTGCTATCCTGTGAGTTATAATTCTGAAATAAACAACAAACAAAAATGATCTTTCCTGAAATGTCAAAATACACCAGAGTTTATTACACCTTATCTAAATCCTATGAAAAAAAATCTTTGAAAGGTGTTGTATAAGTCAGGAATTGTTTACAAAGCTTTGTTTTTGGTGGAAGCAGTTTTTTTTTTTACAATAATTGGCAAGACTGCAGATGGTGGATTTTTTGGTCAGGAGAAAATATCAACATATACATTTATTTGGAATTTTTTTTTCATCCTCACCAAAGTAGAAATATAAAAGCCACATTTACATTGTCATTGATTTTCACAAATAAAACTGGACTCATAGTATCTTCTTGATAATAGTAGGCAAAATTAAAAGTTTGCAAGATGAGTAACCACAGTGATGGGTATTCAATTTTTTATTTTGTGATGAGAGAGAGTGAGAGAGGCAAATAGACAGAGAGTGAGACATGGAGACAGAGAGAGACAAACATAGAGACAGGGAGAGAGAAAGAGAAAAATCTAAACAAAGTATATGTACATCAGTATCTTCCAGTACCTGTAAAGTCTGTTCATACTGTATTTGCTCTGAGCTGAGCTGAAATTCCAGAGCAGAGACCTGCTGTTTCAGCATATCAAGTTCTACACCATGAGATTCCTCTACCTTCGTCAGCTCGCTCTCCTTCTCCCGTAATTTTTCTGTTAAATTGCTGAGTTCACTAGATATGTCTGCCTTGGATTTCTCCAGGTTGTCAAGTGCCGCAGATTTCTCAGACAGTTCTTTCTCCATATTGTCTATCTTGGTTTGAACTGAAGCTTTTTCTTCCGAAATCTCACTTTTTTCCTGATCCACTCTCGCACAGCTCTCTTTTAATTCGTTATTTTCTACAGTCAACATGTCAATTTTCTCCTGAAGCTCCTTACTAATTGTAGATAAACTGTCAGTTTCACTTTTCTTTTCTAGCTGAAGTTTTTCAAACTCTGATTTGACAACGTCAATTTCATTTTTTAGTGCCACAATTTCTTCCGTAAGTTTTTCATTTTCACCGGTTAAATTTTGACACTTGTTTTCTAGCTCTGTTTCACTGGTTTTCAACACCAACACTTCAGTTTTGAAAATCTCACATGATTCTTCCAAGTTTTTGACAATACGATCTTTCTCTGATACGGACGACATCAACTCGTCCCTCTCACTTTCAACTTTCTCTTTTTCAGAGTATGCCTTCTCTAGTTCAGAGGAGGTTTGATTCAGCTGTTCCTTTATACTCCCCAGGTCATTAAGAGCATCCTCTAGGCTTGTCATTAGGTCTGTCCGCTCTTTCTCTACTTGATCTAGTATCTGTTTCTGTTTGTTCCGATCTTCCTTTACACTCCCTAGTTTCTGTTCCAAATCAAAATGGCTGGCTTGCAGTTCTTTTCTTTTTTCTTCCATAGTTGTCTTCTCTTCTCTTTCTTTCCTCAAGTTTTCTTCCAGCTCATTTTTAACCTTTGAACTTTGACCCAAATTCCCTTGGAGGTCTTGGTTCTCTCTCATTACTGACTCTATTTTTTGTCTCAGCTCCTCGCTTTCTTTTTTCGTTGATGCTTGTTCAGACTGTGCGTTTTTCAGAGACGTCTTTAGTTCACTTATTTCTGCACATTTTTGTGACATTGCTTGTTCATGTTCTTTAACCTTTTCCTGTAGCGAATTTCTCATTTCCGTTGCCTCCTCAAATGACTGTGACTTTTGTTGTAATTTCTCCTCCATTTGCGATTTCTTTTCTATGATCGCTGTAAACTCGTCCGACTTACGAACAAACATTTCATGTAACTGATTCAACTCCACCTTAAGTCTCTCTACTTCCGAGGTCATTTGGCTAACTTCCTTTTCTTTATCGCCTAAAGTTTGTTTCAAAAGTTCATTTTCTTTTGTACTCTTTTCACTTAACTTTTCTAAGTCAATATGTTTAGCTTCTAAGTCCGCATTCCGCATCTCTAGATCCTCGAATGCAGTTTTTGATGATCTAATTTTCTCTTGAGCTGACAAGAGTTCCTTCCCTTTTTCATTCAAATCAGTTTTCATAGATTCAGTGAGGTCCCGAAGGGATTTTTGTTCTTCTGACAGTGTTTGGATTTTATTCTGTTTATCGTTAATCCCATCTTTGATATTTTCCATCACTGCAGCAAAATCAGGAATATTTTCATATTTTGGCATCTATAAAAGAATAGGATAAATTCTATAAATTGTTGCTTATTATTGATTTAATTTGAATTAAATGACACGTCAAAAACAATTTTCTATACAAAAGAGACGAACAGTTCACTTCAGATGTCTTGTGGTTAAACATGACCCCCAGGGATTGCTAATTAAAAATACTCTTATAGAGAGAGGGTCTACTGTATTAGTGCTCCAGATTATATATATTGTGCACTGTCATTTATTTATCAATTTTTATTAAAATTAAACTCTTATTAGAATTATTTCTTTATATTTTCACTATAATAACAAATAGATATACAGTTTAAACTTGAAAGGTGCCTCGCAATTTAGGAAGTCCATATTTTACGAAGTAAAACCTCAGGTCCCCTGGGATTTGTAAAATACGGAGATTACTGTATTAGTAAACTTTACACGTAGTTAAAATCTTAGCCCTCAGTCCCCTGCCTACTTCAGGTTAATCATGGTTTTGCTCTGTAAAATTTCATTTGGCTCAAACAAATCCTATTTGGCTAACTTTTTGGCTAAAAAATTTGAAACCTTGGTGTGAGCACTGAATAATTGGTTTGAGTAAATGAGTGTCTCTGGGAGAAAAAACCAAGGGCCTCTCTGAGGCACATCATACGCCCGTCGCAAGTTTTGTTACAGGGAAAATGACAAAAAATGAAAACAACGAATTTGTGTGCTCCGGACAAAGGAAAAAAATTAATTTTTAACAAAGGGCAATAACTCTGTAAAAACTGCAGCTAGAGTTATGGTTCTTGGACACTGCACTGCGCCTTGTGATGGTCTTGATGTGTATGAAGTTTCATGAATCTATCATGCATGGTTTCAGAGTTATGCTCCAGACAAAAAAAGTTAACGGACAGACGGACAGATGGATAGACAGACAGATGGACGACGCCATACCATAATACGCCCCATCATTCGACAGGCGTATAAAAAGGAACCAGTAACATACAGAGATATCAATCATCTTATCTTAAATGCTAGAACTATGACTATAACTATAACACTATGATCCCTTGTTTTGCTTATCACATGGTCATCCAACAATTAGATACTGTAAATCCAGTTTTATTCGCGAGAATTTTATTTTCGCGTAATTGCGTGGGAACACTTACTCGCGAAAATAAAGTTCTCACTACATTTATTAACATTACATTAACATGCACCATACAACACAACTTACCATACTTAGCATGCACACACGCTAAAATATAGTGTCGCGAATAATTACGGAGCAACCAATTTGCCAAAATAAGGTTCCGCGAAATTTTCTGGATCTACAGTAGTGTTTTTTGCAATATTGTCCGGAGAAACTTCTAATCTCATCATGACATATTGCAAATTATTCTCGATTAGAATGATGTTTGCACTTTTTAGCCTAGACAATGCAGAAACCAAGCATTTTATGCATCAAGACTTTAAAGTAATCTATGAGCTCTTAAAAAATATAATAAATTGGAAATCAGATAATTACAGAATTAGCTCATGCATTTTTTACCTTTTAAAATGGTTGACAAAGTGATTATTTTTTTTCCCATAATTTGCAGGGGAGGAGTGGTGATAGGGAGGGGTGTATAATATTAACTGACCTGTGCTATAGACTCGGAATCCATGTTACTATTGATCCATGTTAGACCCTTTAACACAACTTCTCTATCCACCTCCAAATTCCGGATCTGCTCCATTTTCTCCTGGAGGACTCTCTGCACATCATCAGCAGACCCCCTCTCCAGTTTATGTTGTTCGGACAAATTTGCAATCTCCTTCTCAACAGACATTAATTTTGTCTCTAACTCCTGTTTTTCTTTTTCCACGTTTTTAACATCTGCTTCTAGTTTTTTCATTTCACCTTTTTTCTCATTTAGTTCACTTTTGATCCTCTCGTTCTCATTCTGACTAGATTCTAAAGCCTTTTTCGACTGATCCAAGCTAACATTAGCCTGTTCCGTCATATTCAGGTGTTCATTCAAATCCTTCTGCAGACCTGAAATTTTCTCATTAAAAGCATCTTTTGAAATTTTTAGTTCTTCATAAGTTTTCTTCAGTTGTTCATTTAATCCTTCAATTTCCTTGATTTGTCCATTTTTATCCTCTTCAAATGCACATATCTCTTTTTTCATTAAATCCATCTCCTCATCCTTACTTTTCTCGAGTTTTTCTTTTGTTTCAGTCTCACTTTTGAGCATAATCACAACCTTATCATACTCAGCCTGGTGTTGGCTCAACCCAGTTTTCAGATTCTCCACATCCGTTAGCCTCTTTTTGACCTCTTGATCTCTCTCCACTTCCATATCAGAATACTTCCTCTTTAGACTCTCATATTCCGCATTTTGTTTAGACAGCGTTTTAGTCACTTCTTCACACTCCACCTCCTTTTTCAGCAATGCTGACTCAGCATCTTTTAATTTCACCAGCGCGTCCTGTAATTTACTGGTCGAGTTTATCTGACTAGACGCCTCATCATTTTTACTGACCAGGACGTTCTCCATTTTCTGCAGTAGCTCCTGATTTTTCCGTTCCAGCATCATATTCCTCTCCTCCAGGCTCTGAACGGCTTCGCTCTTCTTGCTTTCCGAGTCGATACTGGACGACAGGTCTTGGGTCAATGTCCTAACCTGTGGACAAAACATGGTCATATTAAGTATTGACACTACGCATGTAAGGAGGAGTCGCCATAGCTCAGTAGTTAGCTTGTCTGCCTTCTAACTATGAGGTCATGGGTTCAAATCCACTCCGCACTGTGATGAGATTTCCCTGTCCTTCAGATGAGGCAGTAAAAATCGAGGTTTCATGTCACGATAGGTGTTGGCATATTAAAGAACCCTCACTGCTCAATGGTCATAAGTGCTGAGTACAGGCCAAACTTGTTGCACTTTACAAGCATCTGTGATGTCTCCATATAAGTAAAAAAAAAACTTTTGCCAGGGAAGTTAAACAACAAAACAACCATCCAACATGAGAAGCACCTGTACCTGTAGGTCAGTATTTGTGAACAGAACATGTACCATCAGCTGTGTACACTAGAACTTGTGTTGAGAGAGCACTCACAAGAAAATATGTTTTTTTAGAAATCTGATACAGTGGCACCTCATAAATCCGGACATGTCTGTTCCCAAGCAAATTGTCAAGATAAATGAAGCGTCCAGATTACTGAAATGTACACATCATAATGACCAATGCAATTTGAGAATTTTATTCCCTAGAGTCAGATTAATGAGGCTCAACAGTAAATAAAACCTGTTATGAGAGACCACCTGTCTTGAAAGACCACATTTCCATGGCAGAAGGGGCGGTCTCTCAAGACAGGTTCCACTGTATCAGCATTTGTGAGCTGAACCTGTTGTTTTATATCTGTATTTGTGAGCAAAACTTGTAACTGTAGCTCAGTACTTGTTAGAAGTATCTGAAGGTCAATATTTGTGAACAGTACCTGTAGCTGTGTATCAGCATAATTTGTGAGCGGAACCTGTTGTTGTATATCTGTATTTGTGAGCAGAACCTGTTGTTGTATATCAGCATTTGTGAGCATAACCTGAAGTTGTATATGTGTATTTGTGAGCAGTACCTGTAGCTGTAAATCAGTATTTGTGAGCAGTATCTGTAAGTCAATATTTGTGAACAGTACCTGTAGCTGTGTATCAGCATTTGTGAGCAGAACCTGAAGGTGTATATGTGTATTTGTGAACAGTACCTGTAGCTGTAAATCAGTATTTGTGAACAGTACCTGAAGCTATAAATCAGTATTTGTGATTAGTACCTGTAGCTGTAATTCAGCCTTTGACTTCTCCAGTTCTACAATCTTTGACATATTGGTGCTGTCTGAGTCCTTTCTGCTAGATTCTTCAGAGCTCAATTTCGTTTCAAGGGAGGTAACTTGTGACTTGTACTTAGAGAGCTCTTCTTCTGTATTTTCCAGCTGTTTTTGATGCATGTTTTCTTTCATTGTCCATTCTTTTTCTTTTGCCTCAACTTCCAGCTTCATTCTGTCATATCTAAGGAAAACAAAAATGTAATTGAGAATAACTACAGTAGATCCATTTACATTGAACCCTGATTTACTGAAACTCTGTCTAATTTGAAATGATTTTAATTTATTAATATTGGAATCCAGTTATTCAGAAAACCCTGTTTATTTGAAGAAAATTCGGTTTCAATATATCCAGGTATTTATTGTAGACCACTAAAACATTGCAATAGTCCTAGAAAACAAAATGTGTTTGTAGGCGACTAATTCATAGCTATGCCCCAAGAAAACAAAATGTTTTCCTAAACTATGCCACCAGAACATTACTAAGCCACTAGAAAGCAAATAACTTTATAAATAAAATTAAATTTTAAATAAATTTCTGAATAACAACATGCAAACATAAGTAGGCCACTAGAAAACAAAATGATGGCTGCTTTATCAAGCTAGTAAGAGATTGAGTACTGGTTTGTCCAGCTACCTAGCATTTTGACCAAAAAAATAGTAATATAAAATTCACATCTCCATCCTGCAAAAAGCTGTAGTTATAAAACTTTAGCCAGCAGTAAATTAATCTACCAGGCTGAGTGGTTAGCATATTCGACTTTGAATCAAAGGGTCCGGGGTTCGAATATGTGCAGCGCCACTCTGCGGTAAGCCATCCCTGTCTTTCGGATGAGACAGTAAAGACCGAAGTCCCGTGTCACAGTAGGTGTTGGCACGTTAAAGAACCCTCACTGCTCTACGGCCATCAGTGCTGAGCATAGGCATAGGTGACGTCTTCATATGAGTGAAATATTCTTGAGTGGGACGTTAAACAACAATACAACAACAACATTACTCTACCCAGACTTTTTGTTGTGAGTGCATAAAAACAATCCTCATTATTTTCCCTAGTATGCATGGATTACAAACTGTACCTTTGTTGTAGATCTTTCTGACTGACCACAAGTGTATCATACTGGGTCTTCAGTTCAGCCTGCTGTCCCTTTACAGTGTCCAATTCGCCCTGGGTGGTCAGGACGGACTGTTGGAATGTCTTTTTCTGCTGTTCCAATGCATCTATCTGGTCCATTAGGTCTGACCGTAAATTTTCTCCCATGTCCACAGGGTCAATGGGTGTACTGGACAGTCCAAAGCGGTTTTGTGACATATCCTGAAGTAAATACATTATGAAAACAGTTATTCAATACACAGATGATATGAAAAAGTTTGCTTGTTGGTTGTATTGTTGTTTAACGTCACACTCAAGAATCTTTCATTTACAATGTATATGGAGACGTCACCATGTGCTGGTGAAGGATGACAAATTTTGTCTATGCTCGGCACTTATGGTCGTAGAGCAGAGAGGGTTCTTTCGAAAGACAGGGATAACCAACCATACTGGGGTTTCGGCTCGAACTTCGATTCAAAGTCAAACAAGCTAACCACTAGGCTACGGCAGCCCTAAAATGAAGAAGTAAACCATCTCTGAGCATCCTGCATCAACTCTACTGTACTTTCTCAGAAATAGCGATAATGGGATTTCCTTTTCAAAATTACAATCTTTGGGGCACCATTTTTCCTGATCAGCCCCAAATGTGGCATGCAAAACAAAACCAAAATTGTAACCTTCATATAAAGTTTGAAGAGACATTTTCAACACTTCCTGAGTATACAGTGATGACAGGAAGCAAGCAGGAAATTGTTTGCTCAGTTATATTGTCCATGGCTGGGTAAAGTCTCCGGTTGTCATCTGGCGATGCAACTGTCTGGACAGCACATAATCAACAAATCAAACCAGAGGAAGTTAGCATGATGTACTTTAAGTTGATAAGGGATAAGGACTATTTGAAAAATTGTGAATAATATACTTATAATTATCTGAGTTCACAAAATACACAGAAAAAATGTTGTATTAGACTTTGATATAAAAAATTGAATAGAAAAAGGTACATGTGACTTACCTGTACAGGTATACTATTGAGACTGCTCATGCTGTCTGCTCGACTAGGAGGATTCCAGTTCAAAGATGTACCCAGATTCTTCCTAGTAAAGAAATTTAGGAATTTGACACTGTCTGAATATGCTACAAATCTATTGTATATTTATTCATATGCAGTCGAACCTGTTTTAAGAGACTATCCAAGGAGCAAAGAGGGTCACATATGACATGTGGTCTCTTAATTCAGTGATCTATATAGGAAAAAGTCATTTTGGGAACCATTCATTTAGGTCACATAAGACATGTTTTCCTTTGATTCAAAGGGTCGCTAAGGCAGGTTAGACTGTATATATAAACAGCATAAAAAAGACCACAGAGATACTGAAGCACCAAAGAATCATTAGTCAAAAACTAAGACATTAGCAAAATGACATGCATACACATACATAGGAGTAGAGACACATGTTCCCTGGTACATTTTCACA
>JACSZP010033728.1:0-10891 GCA_016161895.1 Pinna nobilis
ATAAGAACAACGAAAATTAAAGATGCAGTTAACAATATTAATTTTTTTTTCTGAATCACATTATAGCTGGTTTGGGAATATGGCACTAAGCAGTTTTTCTGTTTCTTTAATGACAGATGTCTTTGTATTATAGATCAGTTATTTTAGCTAGTTTAACTTAAAAAAAATGGAAAAATATCTTTTTCATTTTTTTTTTCAATTTTATCCCTTTTCTTTTTTTCTAGGGTAGGGTCTAACTAAACAAAATAAATGTACATGTACAGCAAATTCCCTTTCAGTAAATTTTTACAAAATATATTAAATCAGGAAAGAGAGAAGAAAAGAAACTCACTCACTGAAATTTTTTCTAGATGGTAGATGGATGATATAGATTCTAATTGTTTATCGAACTAACTTTCAAAACTGAGAAAATGATGAAATTTATTCATAAAAATGAAGATGTCGCATGTTTTTGTGTTGACGGGGAATAAATTCGTCTAAACAGACTTTGAAATCGAATACGCAATGTTGAAGACGACTGAGAGAGACAACAGAGTTCGGCCTACTGCATAATCAGGATTAAAGGGAATATACGTTTTTTACGCAAAATAGCTCAGACAAAAGATTTGTTCAGTCTAAGGAATAAGCAATTGACATCGGAATAGAAAAATCAATGCGAGTAGCAATAGATCGTCGAAAAGGTAGACTTTCTAAACCTAGTTTTCCCACGAAAACACGTGATGTTTACCTTAGGTTACGTCCCTTCGAAACGACGCATGGACGTTTTAACGACTTTATCAGAAGTTCAACTGACTTAAAAAAAAGTAAATAGACGAATTTTTGGAAATTGGTACGATACATGCATTAACTAGGAGACAGAGTTGTACAATGAGTACAGTATTTTGCTACTAGACCTGTAAATTTGATGTCGTAAACTCCAGTACATACCGTAGCCAGGTTACCCTGAAACTTGTCAGGGTAATCATGTTATTCATTCGGGTTATTAGTCTAGTCGCTGAAATGTTTTACCTTAGCAGACTTAACATACTTTAGTGAAGTGCTTAGTGACCCGCGGAAAAAGTAATGGCCGTCGCCATTGGAGGAAAATTTTGATACACAAAAAATTATTTAACAGTATACAGGGGGTTTGGATATTCTCGTGGTAATTTTGACACGCTCTACCATTAAGTTCGCCGTGTTCTCTATAATGTATTCGAGTCGTATGCAAAGATATCTTGATGCAAGAGAGTTGTTTGTGTTTACAATTTTGACACATTAAGATATAGTAGTCGATAGTTTACTACAGGTCTGTATTACAATTCTGTCTTACATTTTAAACTTTAGATTTATTTACATTTTTAGTGTAATTAATTGACGTATTTTTTAGTTTTATTTATTTATATATTTTAATTTATTTCGTCCCAATTTTTTTCATTCAATCGGTAAATTTTCAATGCACAACATGAACTTCTAACATTTGTATTTTCACTGGTTAATAGAACCATAGAACAGTCCCATTGCGACAAAGGTCTTTTATAAATAAGGACAAGTTTTGTTAATATAAGATGGCAGATGCCGAAATATGATTCGTCCAAGGGAAGGTCAATATCATAATCCGGGGAATACAGGACAAACTTTCGAAAGTTCAGAAATTGGCATCAGGTGTCACGGAGGATTGGCCATAATACAATTGTTGACTTGGTATGAAAGCAACAGTAATTTTGGTGGCATCCGAGGTTGTGACTATTGCCCAACACCCCTTTTATTTTTATATTTTCGGCGGCATTTATTTCAGTCAACTTTTTATCTATGGTTGGAATATTATATTTAAGGAGGAAATCATTTTATTGTCTTATCTCCATATGCTCTTCGTAAATTTTTTACTGTTTTTATTGCCTAATAACTTGATCTCCCAATGCTTATTGTGCCTTACTGATATTTGTTACACGTTAAATAAAAATATTTCAATCTCAATCAGTAATGACTGTATCAAATTCATTATGAGCAAAACAAAAATAAATAAATAAGACAAAAAGATAAAAAAGCGGCATAGGGTGGCTGTCATTGTCTTGCCAAAGGATGAGTCATGAATGTAATACAGTGGTCAGACCCCGCTAAATAAGGGGCAGTTTGGTTGGTTAAAAAGGTGTAGAGAGAGAGGAGCTGCTATTTTGGTGTTAGATGTTCTCTGATAGGTGCATAATGTTATCATTTTCGATTGAATATTATAAAGTGGGCAGTATAGTGTTGAAAAATATGTAGAATGACTAGATTGTTGAAAAGTGAAATTTTGGGTCCCTTGAATTAGGTGTAAGTCAGTGTCAAATTTTTCTGCACATTTTGTGCCGAAATCATAATCATTGACATGTTGCGAAATTCCTGAAGGTCAACCCTGATTTTGAGTTTATTCGAATATTGGGGAAGGAACGGCCAAAAATCTATAAAAAGTTCATATGATTCGCAACTTCGGAAACAGAATATTTGACCAAACGTTGTCGCTTGTGGAAACCATTTAGTGGAGTCTGACCTAGAATATGCAGTGATTTTGAATACATCATTTAGTGATCAACAGAGACAGATCAAGGGTTTTTTTAAAAGTTTTTTTTAATAAAAAAAAAACGTCAACAGTGTCGGTGAAGGGCTCAGTTTTTCCCGACACATGGCAAAATATTGATAAAAAACCTGACAATGCAATTCAAATTAAGCCCCATGATTTGGCTAAATAGAATTTCTTTATTTGATCGCGTCCAGTGCGTCTATACACAATAAGCTAACACACACACTCGCATAAAAATATAAGTTGGGAGTAATTTATGACTAAACTTTGAGAAAATCATCAATCCAAAACGAATAAGCAAGCAGGTGGCCAAACTCAGTAAAAAAAGAGCAGTTTAAACTGATGAAAAAGTTTCGAATAGCCAAGTAAAAAGGTAAAGGTAACTAGTAGTGATGAATCTCCAAACTTCTCTAAGGCATGAAAATAAAGAGCTAGGCAAATGCGTATCCCTTGACAACCCAAAAGTGGGATCATGTGCCCTTGGAGGTGAAAGCATTATCAACCGACCGTTTCACCTTCCGTCCATGCAGATCAATGTATGTGTATATAAGTATTTTGGACTTCCGTGGGCGAGTGGTTAGCGTGTTCGACTTCGAATCGAAGGGTCCGGGATTCGAATCCGTGCAGCACCACTCTGTAGTTGGCCTTCCTTGTCTTTCGAATGATACAGTAGAATCCGAAGTCCCGTGTCACAGTTGGTACCGACAAGTTCAGGAACCATCCCTGCTCTACGGCCATAAGTGCATAGGCAGAATTTGTCGCCCTTCACCGGCCCTCGGTGACGTCTCCATATGAGTGAAATATTCTTGAGTTCGACGTTGATAAACAAAACGACAGCACAAACATTTTGAATGATACTGTTCTAGTGGAACGCCTTTAGAGGCGCTGTCGTAATACTGCGTGTCAGATATGCAAGACACTGCCAGTAGATGAAATTCAGATAAGATCCAAAATTGACTTTGAAGAAAGAAGACAAATGAAGTATTAAAGACATCTAAATAGTTGAATTGTTAAAAATGCAGACCACTCTAACCTCTATAAATATTTCACATCACTGAAGACTACTAACTAGCATGATGTTTAATGCGGATATTCCTCTTACATAATAAACGTTTTGAATCCAATAAAACTGGCACAATAAGTGCAGTGTTGGCACGAGTAATTGAATGAACGGCTGATACATACAGCCTTCTATTGTTCTATCAACACCGAATACTACACCTTGGCTTTTGTCTACTTAGTTCAATGATTAATTTTGATTCTTGTCTGTCTCTGATCTGTAAGGGATGTCAACTGTGGTATATCTGAAGACCGCGTCTCTAAAGGCGTTCCACTAGAACAACGCCAGTCGAAAAGCTTTTGTAGACTTTAACTAATTAACATCTGATTATCTTAGATCTACCATATGATTATACTTTCCCGTATCAGTTAAATTTGTTACAGGAAGATAATTCTGTACATTTGCCATCTAATATAAGGTATCTCTCTCAGGAACGTTACCTAGTATTCTGATTTGTTTTAAGGTCATACCCAGTGACTCCGTTTCACCCAGCAGATCTTTACGTAATTTTCTTATCAGATAGCTCCTCCTCTTAGGTTAAGTACTTGTATTTAGGAATATTTTTTGTTTGTGGTTGATTAGTGTGCACATGCATTCAGTCATGGAGAAAAAAATCTTCAAAGCACGGAATACAATCTACGACCGACTGCATTTACTTGATGTATCAATTAATTAACTAATCAATATTCAAAACAACCATTATATTTATTTTTAAAATTATTTTTCTTATTTTTCTGTAAAAGGGTTGTCCATTAAAGGACCCATGATTCACTGCTTAAGTTTGCTTTACGGGAAACTGAACGTATGATGTAATGGCTAAAACAGCTGTCCGATAGGAAAGGTACTTTCTCTTTCTTTTGCGAGGTACTGAAAAAAAACATTAAGATTTAGGCTCCTTTCTCTATACCATTTGAAAAAAAAATAACCAATTCGCAAAGTCCTAGTTATATGCTTTAGGTTTTGCTTGTGTGTTTTAAAATTCCAACGTTAGGGTGGATACACATGAAAGAAGTGAAATCCTTTCCGTTTCTGTTTTAAAATTCGCGGCTACGTTGTTGAAAACACAAACTTATACAAACAAAATGCCCTGAAGTTACCGGTTTACATATACTTTATACAACAAAATTTCCTGGAGTTACCAGTTTACATATACTTTATACAACAAAATTCCCTGGAGTGACCAGTTAACATATACTTTATACACCAACATTCCCTGGAGTTACCAGTCGACATATACTTTATACAACACAATTTCCTGGAGTTACCAGTTTACATATACTTTATACAACACAATTTCCTGGAGTTACCAGTTTACATATACTTTATACAACACAATTCCCTGGGGTGACCAGTTAACATATACTTTATACAACACAATTCCCTGGAGTTACCGGTTTACATATACTTTATACAACAAACTTCCCTGGAGTTACCAGTTAACATATACTTTATACAACAATATTCCCTGGAGTTACCAGTTTACATATACTTTATACAACAAACTTCCCCGGAGTTACCAGTTAACATGTACTTTACACAACAATATTCCCTGGAGTTACCGGTTTACATATACTTTATACAACAAACTTCCCTGGAGTTACCAGTTAACATATACTTTATACAACAATATTCCCTGGAGTTACCAGTTTACATATACTTTATACAACAAAATTCCCTGGAGTTACCAGTTAACATATACTTTATACACCAACATTCCCTGGAGTTACCAGTTTACATATACTTTAATATGAATTTAGACATTGTCTATGAGAGATTGCAGCTGTAGTCCTGTATTTTAAGTGAAAACATTGAAAAAGTCAGTACATAGATACATTGAAGATGAGCAGGCAGACGGGAAGATAAAAGATAGATAGATACTAATATTAAGTTTTTGTTTAATTATCAGCTCACTTATATAGAAATGCTACATTATACCAGTCGAAGACCGGTACATAGAATCACCGAAATTACCGCTTCTCATCGAAATAACCATTAAAGGGACCGAAGAGGTACCAGAATTTACCCTTTGCTGGACACTTAGCCATTGAGCAGTGAGGGCCATTAAGTGCAGACACCTTGTGCAGAAACCTAAGTTTGTTTGTTTTTTTTTGTTGTGTCTGAAGGACAGTAATAACCTGCCTCTTCTGTCAGGTGTTTTTAAACATACCATTTTAGATTGTATCCTACTCACAATAAAAAGTCTGAGTTGTGTTTAAGCAAATCAATAATTCTGAAGTGTAGCCTTACTACATTATACATACAGTAATTCTCTCGGTCACTGTCAATGATTTTACCTCAATTATGATACATTATATATAGCTCAGGAGCCTCATATATTTGAATCTTAAATGTATCTTACTTATTTGCCTGGTAAGCAAAGGATGCAATCTTGACATGAAAGAGATCTTGCCAAGTTTATTCTGAAACACAACTCCAATCTTTACTCTCTCGTCCAAAGGACAGGTAGCTGAGTTTTTAGAGTTTGTTCTAATCCAAATAAGGTGATATTGATATGAGTACTTAACAAAATAATTGAATAAAATTGATGAAATATACATAGTGTGTACAGTACATGTAGTTCACTGATTGCTAATCATATTCAGATTCAATAAAAAAAAATACCCAATAGGGTTTCCCAGTAATATCTACAGGTGAGTGCAGGTTCTGTATTTCAAACATAGCTGAATAAAGATGTTTTGAACCTTTTCATTTTTTAATTCAATTTCCTGATTAGATACATGTACTTCGATTCTTTATGGTGCTCCTTCATAGAAAAAGTGGATTTTTTCTAATAATAACAATTAGACTTCAGTTATGATCGGGGTCGGGCCATTGCTCCGACGGTCCATCTCTCCAACAGCCTATTATTCTAACACCCATTAATCTGCTGGACAGCCACTTTCACTTGTTGTTTGTTGTTGTATACTACTATTAATTAATCGCTCCACTCAAGAATCTTTCACTTAGAGAGATCTTATGGAGATGTCACCGTTTGTCGGTGAAGGGTGACAAATTTTGCCTATGCTTGCCATTTATGAACGTAGAGCAGGGAGGGCCCTTTAATATGCCAACAAAGTCTTACAGTCTTACTGAAACGGAAGATCTTGGTTTTCATTGTCATATCCGAAAAACAGGGACAACCTACCACAACATGGCATGACTCAAATCCTGGACATCTTGATTCAAAGTCAAACATACTAACCTGGTGGCCATGCCCCCTTTACACTTTGTTAATCGCATGTTCACGAGTGTATGTGTTGGGGGTTGAGGCAAATTTATATGCATATGGTATTCCTTGTTTACGAGCATATAGGCCAAAATTTGAAGTCCTTAATTATCATTCTATGACATTTCCATATGATTCATGAGCAGACATACATAAATGCACAAAGCTTACTTAGTTTGCAGGTCAATTTATGTGGGAGACTTGGCAAGTAGCCTACATGTAAACTATATTTTCCTGATACATATTTATTAGTACATATGATCTATAGAAATTGCTACTTACTCAACAACAGTTTGAAATATTTAAAGTCAAGTTTTGTGTAGTATGTGATTGTATCACTCTTTATTCACTCAGAAATTAGTGACTTAAATTGCCAAGTTTGCAAAAGTAGACAACGTGGCCTATAAGAACAAAGATAATTAAAGATGCAACTAACTAATATTAAATAAACTAAATAAATTTTTTTCTGAATCACATTATAGCTGGTGTGAGAAAATGGCACTAAGCAATTTTTTCTGTTTCTATAATGACGGAAATCGTTAATTTATAGGTCAGATATGTTAGCTGGTTTAACTTTAAACTGAAAAAAAAAATGGAAAAAAATGTCTTTTTCATTATTTTGAAAATTTTATCCCTTGTCTTTTTCTATGGTAGGATCAACTTTAACAACATATATGTACAGCAAATTTTCTTTCATTTGAATTTTTACAAAATATATTAAATCAGGAAAGAGAGAAGAAAAGAAACTCACTGACAGAAAATTTGTTTCCAGATAAATAACTAATGTTCAAAACTGAAAAATGTTGGAAATTTATGCAAAAAATGACGATGTCGCATGTTTTTGTGTTGACGGGAATTAAATCCGTCAAAACAGACCGAAATTGAATACGCAATTTTGAATGTAGAAGACGACAGGGATCTATCTAAGGAGTGACAACAGATATACTGCATAATCATATAACAGGATGAATGAAAATTACGTTTTTTACCCAAAAATAGTTCAGACAAATATTTCTTCAGTCTAAGGAAAAAGCAATTGACATTAGAATAGAAAAATCAATGTTAGTAGCAACAGATCGTCAGATAGGTGGACTTTCGGCAAACTTAATTTTCCAACGAAATCACGTGATGTTTACAATGGGTTACGTCCCTTCGAAACAACACATTTACGGTTTTACGACTTTATCAGATGTTCAATTGACTTTAAAAAAGTAATTATAAAGAACTTTTATCATCAGTACGAGACGTGCATTATCTAGGAGACAGTTTATTACAATTAGTACAATATTTTGTACTTAACGGGTAAATTTAATGTCGTTAACTCAAACACATGTCGTAGACGGTTACCCTGATACTTGTCAAGGTAACAATGTTCTTCATCCGGGTATTAAGTTTAGTCGCCGAAACGTTTAAAACAGGCGGACTTTATATGCATGTTTGAAGAGCTTGGTAACCCAGTGAAAAAGTAATGGCCGCCGCCACTGGAGGAAACACTTTGATACACAAAATGTAATTTAACAGTATATGGGGATTGGATACCCATTCGCACTCTCTATCATTGGAATATATCACAATAAATGCACTGTGACTTTTTTTGAGGGAGACAACTATTCCTTGACGGTTGCCAGTAACTGCTGTTTTTTTTTGACAGTGACAATGTAAACCACAATCATAAATATTGAGCCACTCCGATCGGCATTTTTCGTACTTCTATAGACCCTTCTCAGTTACACTTGGGAGGCGGCTGCAATTTATCGAGTTATCTGTATTGCCTGGGGATTTTGTTGTATCCTCAATTGTGCTGTAGTGTATGTTCCAACGAACTCGTACTCTTCACTGAAAGCAGACGACAGTCCATCTGCTTCGTCGATGTCATAATTGAAAAACAAGTCTTCGGCTGTGGACATTGTAAAAATGCGTATTCCGACCTAATGAAGAAAGCATCCTTTTGGATGGGGGAGAACGACCATAGCGTAAAATGCCCTTCTATATTTTTATGATGTGAAACTGGATTCCTCAACAGTATTGATGATTTCGTATTTCTAATTATTAACGGTGTTTTTGTTTGTGTTGTCGTAATTATTTACTTTTGGTAAAGACAAAACAAAAATCTGTTAGATTTCTACTTTTTTATCGCTCTCGTGTTGGATTTTCAGACTTTAGACTAAACCTTTATACATAGATAGGGTGTCCGCGAAATATATTCCGCCAAGCAAAGCGGTTTGCATAATATTACAAATTTCTGAGCATTTGAAATTAGATGCGATTGCTCTATATCCTTGCAATAGAGAAGATTGCAGTCGGTATGTAAAAGTTGTTGTTTAATGTCACATGCACGAATCTTTGATTCATATAAAGGTATTGCCATATGCCTGTAAAATACTTCGAATTTGGCCTTAGCTCGGCATTAACGGTCATTGATTTGAGCTTATAACCGTGCTGTCACCTACCGTGACATGAGTTTTTGGTTTTGACTGTCTCTTCCTAAAGATAAGGAAAGCCAACCGCCTGTGCCGAGAGAATTGAACAGACCTCATTATCTGACTGATGGCAAACATACCAAACAAGTAACAGCGACGGCTCTCGCTTGTTTTACTCTAATAAAAACAGAAAAACGATATTGCTAAATTTTAGACCTAGATCAGCTTCGAAAGCGAGCGATATAATAAAGATCTAGCGATGTCTTATCAGAGTATGACAGGCTAAAATGAAAGATTGTTTATTAGTATATGAATTTTCAGCGTAATGTCGGCATGATAAAACAATTAATCGTGCTTAATAAGGTCAACACGATGTCCCTTGGCACTTACTTATATTAAATAATTGTATCATGTATATATTTTAGATACATGAACACAGTATTGAACACAATACTTTTAGAATAATCATTGCATGTAATACACTACTTTTCATTGTATTTTTCTTTGGAGGGTGGGGGTTGTGGTAAGAACTAATATTTGTTGTTGTTGTTGTTGTTGTTGCGTTGTTGTTTAACGTCCCACTCAAGAATATTTCACTCATATGGATACGTCACCGTGTGCCGGTGAACGGCGACAAATATTGACTGTGCTCGGCATTGCTGGCCGTAAAGCTGGGAGGGTTCTTAAATGTGCCAACACCTACTATGTCACGGGACCTCGGTTTTTATTGTCTCATCCGAAAGACAGGGACGGCCATCCGCGGAGTGGCGCTGCGGGAAGCGAACCCCGGTCCCTCGGCTCGAAGTCGAACACGCTAAGCACTCGGCCACGGAGGTCCCACTAATATTTGCAAACATATTACATTAATAATACTGGAACTGGCGTTGAATGACAATGACAGAAGAATTCTACTATTATCATTTGATAGACATGAAAATCAAGTTACAATCGTACTGAGGTTCGAACTCTGAACGATCAGTTTCAAAGTTGAGTTCACCGTGCCATGAAACCTCCTGTAGGCCTCAGTCTCATTTTGAATTAATTTCTATATCGCAGTGCATATTCTATTAAGCACTGCATACTCCTATTCTGTATAAAAATATGATTGTCGATGCCGCATTTAAAAATTGTTTCATTAATTAGCATTACAAAAACAATTGTTCGGAATTGCGTATGGTATTATATCAATGTTCATCTGATTGTTGGCACAAGTTCATTATTGAATTAATGTATTTAAACTTCCTGTTTCCCACCTGTAATTGATCCAATTTATTCGACCCGTGTGCAAAGATATCTAAACGCAATAGAGTTGTTTGTGTTTTACAGTTATGACACATTAAGAAATTGTAGTCGATACTACTACAGGTATGTACTTCAATTTTGTCTCAAATTGTAGACTTTAGATTTATTAATATTTTTCATTTGATAAATTGTCGTCTTTGTTAGCTATTAATTTTTGAAATTTCATTTCGTCATAGATATTCAATTTCGCACAAAACTATCCTCTTATATTTATATTCTCAATGAGAAATAGAATTACTTGCCCACATACACCCATACTCTTATGTATGTTAGTTTGTAACAGAACGAAATGTCGTATCTTTAGTTAGCATCTTAAAATTATAATGCGCAAATGAATTTATGTTTTT
>JACSZP010033741.1:0-11801 GCA_016161895.1 Pinna nobilis
ATATAACTGAAAAGAAATCTAGTCTGCAAAAAGAAACTGCAATGGTGTTATGGTGCTCTTATATGTACGTATTAATGATTTGTCATCCATTTTCACTGGTATTTTGTTTTTGTTTTCTTACTAATAGAAATAAGCAAAACGAGACAATTAGTTCATGTGTATTCATTCTCCTTTCACTGTTGGTTTGAACGGCGCCATTCCCATTCTGAGTTTGTCACGATCTCTCTAGCTCTTATCAATGAACATGCAGCACCCTTGCCAATGATTTACGTAATTGGAAACCACGTATATATACTGGGAAATATCTCTCAATAAGCACGAAAAGACAGACAATGATCAAAGTACTAGTGTTAAGCGCTCTGTTCAATTATGCCATTTGTGGCAACTTGGTCGACGTTTTGCAACAAAATGGCGAATCTGATTTGATTTCATTGGTACAGCAAGCAGGACTGGCTAACACTTTACTTGGAGGTATATTATCAGCGGAGTGAGAAAACAACTGTTTTATGATCTTACTGTTGTTGCACTCTTCTGTAAACAAAGGAATAAGACTTGCGGGTTGACCTCCAGTACAGATATAGTTTTGGAATCTTTTTGAAAAGAAAATCCAATTGGCGCATGATTGCAGGTGGTATTTGTTTCCGTACACACCAGCAACTAAGCTGTTTTTTGTCAAGAATACTTCCCTTTGGAGGAAATTGGATTTTTATAAGGTGTTTTTATTCGTTTACCTACCTGGTAGGGTCTGATATATTTTGTTATCAGCAAGACTTTTTGTATAACCTATAATCATTCTTCTGTTCTATCGTTATGATTATAATTTTAATTTATCGTATTTCTTTTTAAACTTGTAGACACCTTTACGATATTTGCACCCACGAATGCGGCATTTGCAAAATTGTCAAATGCCACACTGACAGACTTGTCTAAAGATGTCAATGCCCTAGCAGATCTGTTGAAATATCACGTGGTAAAGGGTACAATAATGAAACGGGACGCCGCCGATGAGCTTAAACTAACGACACTAGCAGGGACGCCATTACGATTTAACTACTACCCAAAGAATAACGTAAGTGATGTGGATTTGTGCAAAGCATAGCATCATGATTGAATAGATTCTGATAATTTCTATTTAACACATTTGGTTTTGACAATTAAACCATCTACAGGGTATAAGATTTTAAAAGCTATCCCTTTTAGGATACTTAGATTGCAAAGTCAATGCTTGATACAGGATGCCGGATATTACTGTTGCACACGAGTTACTGGAAGTCGGTAATAACCCAAACAAAACTCCACTCTTCTCCCTAAGCGTACAAAGGTAAACGTAAATCCACTTTCACTGTAACTGTAGTTCTGTAACTTTGGTTGGCAAAATGAGAGATTGCCGAAAAATGGTGTCAAGAAAAAAAATTACTACATGTATAACGAATCTATGTCAATGGGGGTAACTGTATCATTTAGTCAGCGTCACAGGTCCGCAGTTGTAGTTAAAGGGTCTATTGGGATTTTGAATTGTTGAGGTAGACCAACATCTACCAGTATTTCTAAATTTTATTTACACGGTCATATATATGGCTAGCTTAGATATTTCTCAATGTTCGAAAGAACAAATCAACATTTTAGAAAAAAAAAAAATATTTCAGTTTCATAAACTAAATAATTAGCATGTACAACATTTAATCAATTATAGTTCTGTGCAAATAACATATATTCATCATACTTGATTTTATCATTTAGTCTCTGATCTGAGGCACTTTCCCCAAATTTTCAGGTTTATACTGTTGAAGGTATTAAGATTACTACTTTCGATCTCCCGGCCAGTAACGGCGTAGTACATATAATTGACTCAGTCCTGACTCCCCCGGCAGACGACATCGTAACACAGCTGAGTGATCATGCCGACTTTACATCTTTAGTAAATCTATTGAAAAATGCTGGACTTGTAGATCCACTAAAAGGTAAAACATATATCAAACCTATTATTAAAAAGGCTTGTATACCCTAAGATGCTAGTACCGATGGACAAAAAAATTCATGAAAATGTCCATCTACATCAGGAATTTCTAGAGGGGAAAAATCCTGAACAGAATTTTATAAAATCCTGCTTTCATGTTTGTTCCCCTGAAAACTAGCATCTTTGTTAACCTGTCCTCGGTAACCCTTTTACCATTTGCGTTGGTGGCTTAGTGCTCCGGTTTAACATACGGTCTCACTATCGTTTTCTTCACAACAATGTAGTTATTCGAGAAAAATGTGGTCGACCACCGTGTGCACTTCACTACTAGATCACTTTCGTTACATTAAACTCATCTGCTATCACCAAGTTCTTATTTATTGTCTGAATTCGATGGTTTCATATTTAATAGTTCCAAGAAGAAACAGTTATATTGGCAATATTCTTTTTCTTGAATGCCACTTCAACGTCAACAATAAACTTACTAAATGCAATGTTAACCGACTCTTTATTTAAGTAAAAACTAAATAATTTTGACACTTTATTCATTATAATACTGAAATATCATAGATTCTCGTCAGAGGGCACGATACTATTACATGCACGACAGTCATTCGAAAACGGTATCCCTGTCTCGAGTCCCAGTCAAGCAGAATTCAGTGAGGATATTTCTTATAAGAATTCACGAAGTCCCATTAATAGAGAATAGGGTAATAAATTGTTTGTTTCATTGGTAATGGAGACAGTCAAATCATTGAAAACATCGATAGCAATGAATATATCGAGATCTGTTACCTATACAATTAAACTTTCAATATGTTGCAAATCAATACAACCCATCCTATAATGTATTACAAATTGTTGAAATTTCACCTTAGCTTCAATGTTAGCTAATTAAACTATTAAAAGCTGTTGCATAACTGTTTAGTTTGTTAAATAGATTAACTAAGAATATAACTAAGAGTTACATAACTAAAAATTCAAGTACGAATTGACCCATGGTTGAATTTAAAAATGTAAAAAAAAAAAATATTGCGCAACTTGGTCCAACTGTTAAAGAATTTTCTTTTCATCCTGAGAGTAAGAACATGCTATCAGCTGGTAAATTTAAGTATGTAAGAAATATAGCCCAGAATTGTAGTGGTTGTGTTATCATCACAAATCAAAAGCTAGATATCTTACTTTTTTCTTACACCACATTACAGGTGACAATCTAACAGTGTTTGCTCCTAGTAATACTGCATTTGCCAGACTGGGATCTAGAATAACCGGAAATCTGCTCAAGAACCCACCATTATTACAAGGTACGTAATCTTGTAAAGAACCCACCGTTATTACAAGGTACGTAATCTTGTTAAGAATCCATCATTGTTATAAGGCCGTAATGTTGTTTAGTATTACATGTATATAGTTGTTTAACTTCCCGCGCAAGAATCTTACACTTATATGGAGGTCACCGTGACGAGAGTTGCTTACCCTTCCGGAGCACCTGAACTCACCCCCGGTTTTTAGTGGGGTTCGTGTTATTCTATTTTTAGTTATAAGTGTATTTCTGCGTGTAGTTTTGTCTCCTTTTAGTTTTGGCCACAGTTTTGTCTGTCGTCGACTTTTTGAATTTGGAATGCCCCTTGGTATCTTCTACTTCACCCTTTTATGCTCAGCATTATGTCTGATTAATGAAGCACTCACATTTATACAGTGGACCTCTCTTTTAAGACCACCTGAGTGACTGGTGCATATTGGTCTTAGTACTAGTAGTTATACTGCCTCCTATATGAGGTCAGTATAATTCAGAATAATGAAAAAAATGAATTGTTGTGTACAACACCAAACGTGATATCAGGAGTAAGGAGGTGGACACTTCATTTGATAATTGATATAATTGATTTCAAAGAATGATTCCTGTTACGACTCTTATGACTTTATTTAGTCTTATTTGTGTAACTCTGATCTCCATTCGGAATAATTTTATTCGACCCCCTAGTGGAGAAGAAATGTAGGTAATCTTTCCGGAATTTTCTTGTTAACGGGTTAAATTTTCGGAACGTTGATAAAATGACAAACTTTTGAATTTTCCAGAAATCCTGGAGTACCACGTAGTAACACATGTCAAATATTCTGCCGGTCTGTATGATCACGAATACCTGACCACACAAGACAGGTACCATGACAGACTTCGAATTACTCAGCACAGTGAGTCGTTTTTTCTTTCTCAATGATAATAACAATATTTCGTATATGATTTTATTTTGGTTAAATTGTTGTTTTAACGTCACACTCAAGAATCTTTCACTTGTATGGAGACGTCACCGTGTACCCGTGAAGGGCGACAAATTTTGGCTTAACCCGGCACTTATGGTCGTGGAGCAGAGAGGAATCTATAACGTACCAACACCTACTATGACACGGGACCTCGGTTCTAACTATCTCTTTCAAAAGACAGGGACAACCAACTACAGCGTGGCACAGGCTCGAACTCCGGACCTCATGAGTAGAAGTTGAAAACGCTAACCACAAGGCCACGGCGGCCCCATATGATGTTATCTACTTTTATTTCTGAGGATTTACGATTTTTAAAATTATGTGATCTAGGTAAATATATAAACAAGAAAGCTATCACCAACCTGTGATATTTCGCTGATTGACCAGAACTTTGCCCTAATTATTGCTAAATCGATGAATCATTATTTTATTTTAGATTCAGGATTATACGTTAACCAAGCCCATATTACACAAGCGGACATTAGTGCTACTAATGGCGTTATCCATACGATTAACCAGGTGCTAGTTCCTCCACGTGACTATATTCAACTTTTGTTCGGGCGGAAGTAACGTTATATATTTCGTCGTTGTGTACAATATGCATATAAAAAGTTAAAACATTGTTTTGAGCTATACCAAATTATTTTACCATTTTTATATATTTAATGAATTGTAAATAAATTTTTGCATCATCTTTCTGGTTTATGCTGGACAAAACAGACTCTCTAAGTTCCGTGCTTTATTTTCTATATAAACGTTTAAATCGAAGAAAGGATCACATTTTGTCCGTCGTTCGTCCGCCTGTCTACCTGTCCGTCCGTCTGTAAACTTTGAACATTTTCGACTTCTTCTTAAGAACCACTGGGCCAAATTCAGCCAATCGGCACAAAGCATCTTTGGATGAAGGGAATAAAAGTTTGTTAAAATTGAGGACCAGGCCCTTATCAAACGGGAGATAATTGAGAAACATTAAAATTTGGGTGGGTGTCTTTAAAAATCTTCTGTAGAACCACTGGACCAAAATTCACTAAACTTATGTGGAAGCATCCTGATAGAGTGTAGATTCAAGTTTGTTCAAACGGTGGTCGCTGGGGTCAAGATGGGGCCACAATAGAGGCCCAAAGTTTAACATAGGTTTATATAGGAAAATATTTTTAAAAATCTTCTCAGGAACAGCAAGTGTACAATTTATCAAATTAATATGGGAGCATCATTATATAGTGTAAATTCAAGTTTCTTTAAATATTGGCCCCCAGGGTCAAGATGGGGCCACAATAGGGTGCCAAAGTTTAACATAGGTTTATATAGAAAAATATTTTAAAAATCTTCGTCTAAAGAACAGCTAGTGTACAATTAATTAAATTGATATGGAAGCATCATTATTTAGTGTAGATTAAAGTTTGTTCAAGTGGTGGTCCCCAGGGTCAAGATGGGGGCCACAAGTTTAAAAAAAATCTTCTTCTCAAGAACAGTTAGTGTACAATATATCAAATGAATATTATAGCATCATTATATAGTGTAGATTCAAGTTTGTACAAACAGTGACCATCGGGACCACAATAGGAGTCCAAAGTTTACCAAATGAGGGGCTCATCTTTGTCCATAACTTTCAATAGTGATATATTGTAAATCCAAAATTTCTGCTTCTCTGTGAAATGTTCGGGTGAGCGATGTGGCCCAATGGGCCTCTTGTTTTATTGTTGTTGTTGTTGTTGTTAATACTAAATGTCGTTTCTCAAAATCAAACTTGGATAACCGAATGTCTCCTCTCCAATTTTGCATTCAAAATCATTTCGGTCATATCGATACGGCAAAATACTGAAAAAAAAGGCATTAGTAATTTTGACCTATGCTGAACACTTTGCAGTGAGATACTTTTAACGTGCTGAGGCAATTCTTTAGACGATGCCTTGTTTTCACTACCCAGGGGATCCTGCGAAAAGGAATTCCCAGTCGATCGGCCGATGAGACTCGAAGCCTGGACCTTACTGTATTGTAGTCTACACTCTGTGACAGAATGACGTCGGGTTCATTGACGTGCATATACGATCAAGATATGATACATGATGAAAATCAAAATGTTCTCAACATGAAGGACAATTTAGAATTCATAACAGAATAGAATAAAGGTTTTGTCTGACCATCGATTATGGAAAAATGAACAAAACAAACGAATAAAATAAAGAAAAATAAACGAATGAAAAACACAAAATCATAACAAAACATAAATTGAGGACCTGTGTAAAGAATTGGAATTTTTAAGTAAAGTATCAAGCTTCCCTACGGCTTAGTTTGGTTAAAAGAAATGAGAACCTGTTTTAAAATGAAACAAACCCAATGAAACTGAGGCTTGCCAGTAAGGTGACACAAAATTACACTGTTGAATCTTGTATCGTGTATAATTTTTAAAAGAAATATATGCTAGGGATTATTTAGAATAACATATACATGTAGATTTAAAAATAAATGAAATATCTCTACGTTCACTGCACATAAACGAATGTGCAAGCACCATGAAAACAACAATTCTAACACTTCATTTACACCATTTCGTTGTGTATTAGTAGCTGTGTGTATTTATTGCACTATACTTTATTTAAAAAAATGTTGAATTATTATGAAGAAAATGTAAATCATTTTATTATATATTAAATTTTATATATATTAAATTATCAATACAGTTTTCATTATATCGGGACAAATCTTTTTGTAACTTTCATTCAAACAGTCACCTTTATCAGGATCTTTATTATACCCTACATCATCTACATCAATATGACTAATACTTTAGAAATACAAAAAAAAAAGCGTAAAAATTGGTTTGGTAATCTATTTCAAAATTGTGATTTTCCTTTAATATACCCGTCTCTCCATAGTTACATTTACTTTGGTCTACATGTGATGTACACGCATACTTCTATAAAAATGGAGAAATTCACTGATCCTTAAAATCAAAGGTTCAGAAGGACAGCACAAAGTGGGAATAATTATGGTTTAGCGTGTAGAACAACTGCGTTAGGTGTGGCATCAGGTATTCGGAAGCAGCCCCGCCCCCGTCGAACAAAACACATCCGTAGTTAAGTGAAGAGATTCTCCGACATCTCTTAATGTCTCCAGTGTTATGCATGTGATGTGAAGCTACTTAATTAATAATAAGTTGTAACATGGGTATCACAATCACTAACAATATTTCACAAACTTTTTAATGACTATAATTGTAAGAACAGTGTTTCACTGAATTAAATGCTGAAATCCTTGTTCGTTTGTGTTTGCGATTTCGACAGATAAATTTTTCGCTTTATTTCATTTGAATTTGAATTTGGGCTAATGCTAGTGTGGCTCACAGAAATGAGTTTTTCTCAGTATCGCCTATTTTCACGTGGGCGCTTTTCCTGTGTTCGGCGCATGTGTAACTTGACCCAAGCAAGTTCGTATGTAACTCTATATCTGTCATGTTTCATTTCAATATCACAACTCATTCATTTATATATCTATCTTATTCTAGTACTTGCTCAGGTCACTATTTTCAATACTTAAGGTACCAACCGACACGTTATAATGTGACGTCATGATACCAGACAGAGCAATCTTGATAAGCTTTCCATGTTGAAAATTTAATTTTGTTTTATTGCACACAAGGACCCAGTTCCGCGATGCATTCTCAAATTAACTAGCAGTTAGCCACTAACTACCACAACCACACATTCAACCATCAGTGAGTTCATAGTGAAATTCAACACGAAGCTGGGTCAAGATCATTTACAATAGACTCGGTATAATATAACAAAAAATACTACATGTTTCTTCGAGCAATATGGGAGTTAATGGACTGGTCGGTAATTCCAAAAATATGTTTATGGATCTTACCTCCAGTCCATATACAAATTTTTGGGTGACTGACAAGTGCATAAACTCCCATATTGCCCCAAAAGTCATGCATTCTTGTATTCGAAAATGTGTGCCACGCGTGGAGCAGAGAGTATCTGAACTCACCCCCTATTTTTTAGTGGTACAGTATTTTAGTTATAAGTGTGTTTGTGTATTTCTGTTTGTAATTTTGTCTCCTTTTTGTTTTGGTCACGATTTTGTCTAACGTTGACTTATTCTATTTGGAATGCCCCTTGGTATCTTCTATTTCACCCATTTTACTTCTTATGTGCATTCTGGCGATTTCTTGAGCGTCCAACGTGTCCAATGTTTCTCTGTTGTAAAGACCTTTAGAGTTTTGTGTGCCTGGCGCCACATGGTAATTCGATATTTCTGCATTGAAGAAACGCAATAGGAATTGAGAATAGAAATGAAACCCTGTGTATAATGACAAAACAATTAATTAAGGTATTCTTCTACTATAACTGCTGCTACAACAACAACAGCATTAACAACAAAGCCGCTGACGACGACACCATCATCATCAACAACAACAACAACTACTACTACTAATATCACTGCAACTACTACTTGTATTATCACAACCTTCGCCACTTTTATTACTATGACAGCTACTGCTAGCACTTTAATTACTATTTCTTTCATCGTTACAACTGAACATGGTATCATTATAATGATGATACTGTTACTAATTAATTACTAAAACTACCACTACTACTACTACTACTACAAATAATGATGATAATAATGATAGTAATAAATATGATAACAATAAACTCAACTGTAGTTGCAGTAATAAAGTCACAGTAGAACTGTCCTAACGGGACTTATACCCCCCCCCCCCTTGGCAGCAACTATAGGATGGCGCGGAAACCTTTTTCAAGGTACGGAGTTAAGTGACCTTGACCTTTGACCCCCAAATTCGATAGGGATTCTCCTTGAGTCATGGACCAACTCATGTGTGAAGTATCAACACTGTTGGTCCACGGATACTTGAGTTATGGTGCGGATATAAATGGACAGACAGACATGGTGAATCCAGTATATATCCCTACAACTTTGTTGACGGGTGGTAAAATAACTGTACTGTTTTGTTAACATACTCTGTGCCATTTTCCATGGTGCTCAGTAAGAGGTTGTATAAAAAATATAACGTACCGGTACATTGACTAATAGCATTATCGTGGGGATTCGAATCCCAGCCACACTGCGGTTTGTTGTCCCCATCTTTCGGATGAGACAGTCAAACCCCAGGTCCAGGGGTCGACAGGATAAATTCTCCTCCCTGCTCTACAGCCATAAGTGTCGAGCAAGGCAAAATTATGTCGCCCTCCATCGGTAAACAGTCACGTCCTCATATAAGTGAAATATTCTTGAGTGGACCTTAAGACAATAATACAATAGAATATATTAGAGCCTGTGATGATAAAGAATATTACCTGTAAGAACACCTGGATGAGCTTGAAGATTGTGGAGAACATTTATTCCTAGACGTGCAAAGGCAGCATTTGTGGGAGCAAATACTGTAAGTCCATCACCTGAGTAATTTTAAATGTATTTCAGCAATTATAAACGCGTTTAAATAAATTAAAGGAACCAGCTTTGAGTATCGAGTCATAATTAATTTACAACTTCCGATTAGAACAGAACAGGTGCTTCGTCTTTTAAAATACGATAATCCTATTGTCTTTCTTTTAAGCTTTGCAATTTGCACAGCAACAGTCAAAAAGAAATAATCAGCAAATTCGATTTTTCTGACTATCTCTCTTCTTTTTGACATGTACCAGAATTATCAAAGAAGTCTTCTAGAACGGTCTGGACCCAGTTGCATAATACATTGTTAACTTAACCCGTAGTTAGCCCACAATAACAAGCGAAAAGTTTTGCTTATAGTTCGTTAACTTCTTGGTTAAGCGTCATTGCAGAATTGATTTGCTAGTTAATTACAAGTTATCTTATAAAAAATAGTTATGTTAGAGTTTACCACATCCACAAATTTAACCATGAGTTCATAGTTAAATTTAACTACGAACCCCCCCCCCCCCTCCACAATTGTACAACTGGGTTCCGATCTGTCCAATAATCATCATATATTAAATGTGAAAAGAAAACCAGAAACATTCTGAATAGTGTATCTCGATAGTCTCCTGTTCAAAAAGCACATTGCTTATGTTATACCGAGCAAGATCTGATTATTCTACACAATACCAGCGTATTGGTGGAATGATGCATGCTATTTTGTGCTATACTTTTAAAATGCAAATTGTTACTTAGAAGTATACAGTTATTTAACCTTGTAAGGCTTTAGCTAGGCCAGCAGACGACACTAGATTAAGAAGTGTACTCAGATCACTGTTTCCACTAACTATTTTAACAATGTTACCGGTAGGTGGCATCAGTACGAATGCATCCATCATCTGCAGCGAGATCAAACTTACTTATTTTAGCCCCTTCAACAGTCACGACCTGTGGAAGAAAATCAGTGTTTTATAATCTATTCAAACCCTCACCCCCCTCTCAGATAAGCATCAGTTGAACGTAGAAAAATTGTACTCGAAACTTCAGATTTTAATATGAACTTTCGAATCTTAACCTCAAATAAAATTGAACACAAAACATTTACCTACCATAGATTTCAGAAACAGATCTCATATCATTTGTATTTGAGCTGAGCAGAAATACTTGGACAATTTAGATAAGATATTTTCCTTAATAGACTGTCACTCATGTGAAGACGCCATGGCGGTCGGAAAAACAATATCAAAACCTCAACGAATGAAGGCATATCGCGCACTTAGAACACACTTAGAGTTTTATGGCTGTGAGTGTAACATACATACAGTTTTATTATTGTGGATATATTCGTTGAATCTAATCTTTTCTCTGGATAGTGTATCTAGCTGAAGTTCGTTGGATGCATCGACCTTTCTGATGGATTCTTTGACCATGTGGTATTTCAAGATGTCTGCAAGGGCTGTTGTATTCTGAGTATAGACGTCATTCGGATATCATTCGGAACTTTTGCAAACGCTGCTTTGTTGGTGCAAATATTGCAAAGTTGCCTACTAAAGAAACACAAGCGACAAGGCTGAAACCGATTAAACATGTTAAATTTTTAAAATAATTTATTTTATAATAAGAATTTATTACAAAGCAAATGCAATACTTTAATAACTATTTTAACTTGAGTTAACTTTCGTAAAAAAAGTTCTAAGAAACTGTAGAATACTAAAGACTATTCGTTTTGAATAGATTAAATCATTACCTCCAAGTAAGGCACTAGCCAGTCCAGCTTGTTTTACTAGACTGATGTCTACCCTTGCCACTGTGTCGTTTTTCCATCTTTTTGCAGCACGTCCACTAAGTTTCCAGAAAAGGCTAATTGAACAAGTACCAAAAAAGTGACTCGGTAGCACATTTTCATGAAGAATGTGTCTCCAAGATTCTCAAAGGCAGGAATGATTTCTCAGAAGAGTTTAACCTTTTAAATAGTTTCAGATTTATATAATGATCGCTGACACATGCACATGACCTCTGTGTTCACGCTCCAAATTAGAAAGAGAAATTCGCAAGGGCGGCGGCAAGTGCAATTGTTGGTGATTTCTTAGTTCAAAGTACATAAAAAGTCTCTATTCATGGCGAAATAAAATACAGGAAACAAAAGAATGATCAGAGTTGCTACTTACTTTCCAAA
>JACSZP010033742.1:0-13426 GCA_016161895.1 Pinna nobilis
ATTTTATCGGCCAAACCGAAATGTCCGACACTTTTCAAGAACTCTGAATTCCTGCTATCATTATCTCTCAGAATGGACCCAAGGGATCTTTCTCAAAATTTACATGGAGGTTCCCCATGAGATTTAGTTTTGCATGCCACATGTTGGAACTGATCAAAAACAAATTAAGGCCCCAAAGAGGGAACTGCAGTTTCATAAAATAAATCCTGTTATTNNGTTCATCTGTCTGTCCGTCCATCCGTCTGTCTGTAAACTTTGAACATTTTCGACTTTTTCTTAAGAACCACTGGGCCAATTTCAACCAAATTTGACACAAAGCATCTTTGGGGGAAGGGGATTCAAGTTTGTTCAAATGAAGGGTCAGGCCCTTA
The DNA here is from genome assembly GCA_016161895.1 of Pinna nobilis. Lineage (NCBI taxonomy): Eukaryota > Metazoa > Mollusca > Bivalvia > Pterioida > Pinnidae > Pinna > Pinna nobilis. Next base: position 372 of record JACSZP010033742.1, read on the forward strand.
TCAAAGGGGAGATAATTGAGAAACATTAAAAAATTGGTGGGTGGCTTTAAAAATCTTCTTCTTTAGAACCACTGGACCAAAAATCACTGAACTTATGTGGAAGAATCCTGATAGAGTGTTCTCAAGAACAGCAAGTGTACAATTAGTCAAACTGATATGGGAGCACCATTATATGGTGTAGATTCAAGTTTGTTCAAATTGTAGCTGCCGGGGTCAAGATAGGGCCAAAATAGGGGCCTAGAGTTTAACATAGGTTTAAATTGGAAAATATCTTTAAAAATCTTCTTCTCAAGAACAGCAAGTGTATAATTTATCAAATCAATATAGGAGCATCATTATATAGTGTACAAACCACTGGACCAAAAATCACTGAACTCATGTGGAAGCATCCTGATAGAGTGTAGATTCAAGTTTGTTCAAATGATGGCCCCCAGGGTCAAGATGGGGCCAAAATAGAAGCTCAAAGTTTAACATAGATTAATATAGGAAAATATCTTAATAAATCTTCTTCTCAAGAACAGCAAGTGTACAGATGATCAAATTGATATGGAAGCAACATTATATGATGTTGATTCAAGTTTGTTCAAAAGGTGGCCCCAGGGTCAAGATGTGGCCACAATAGGGGCCCAAAGTTTAACATAGGTTTATATACATGTAGGAAAATATCTTTAAAAATCTTCTTCTCTAGAACAACAAGTGTACAGATGATCAAATTGATATGGGAGCATCATTATATGGTGTAGATTCAAGTTTGTTCAAATGGTGGCCGCTGGGGTCAAGATGGGGCCACAATAGGGGCTCAAAGTTTAACATTGGTTTATATAAGAAAATGCTTTAAAAAATCTTCTTCTCAAGAACAGCAAGTGTACAATTAGTCATATTGATATGGGAGCATCATTATATGGTGTAGATTCAAGTTTGTTCAAATGGTGGCCCCCAGGGTCAAAACGTGGCCACAAAAGGGACCCAAAGATTAACGTTGGTTTATATAGGAAAATATCTTGAAAATCTTCTTCTGAAGAACAGTAAGTGTTCAATTAGTCAAATTAATATGGGAGCATCACTTTATAGTGTAGACTCAAGTTTGTTCAAATGATGGCCCACAGGGTCAATATTTTAGGCTTCTACTCAGGAACCAGTGGGCCAACTTCAACCAAATTTGCCAGGGATCATTATTTGGTGATACAGACTCAAGTTAGTTCAAACCATCCCCCTGGGGCCAAAAATGGCCCCGCCCTGGGGCCAAAAAGGTTCAAATTTTGCAACTTTAAAAAATCTTCTTCTCTGAAAGTACAAGGCCAAATCTGCTGATTTCTTGAATATAGCATCCTTATGGGATGTAGATCTGAGTTTGTTCAGGAGAAGGGCCTAGGGTTATTTTTGACCCCACCCTGGGGTTAAACATTTTCTATAGGGTTACTAAAGTATTTCACATTTTAGGCTACTATTCAGGAACCAGTGGGCCAATTTCAACCAAATTTGCCAGGGATGAACATTGGGTGATGCAGATTCAAGTTTGTTCAAACCATCCCCCTGGGGTCAAATTTTGCAACTTTAAAAAATCTTCTTCTCTGAAAGTACAAGGTCAAATCTGCCGATTTCTGGAATATAGCATCCTTATGGGATGTAGATTCAAGTTTGTTCAAGAGAAGGCCCTGGGGTCATTTTTGGCCCCACCCTTGGGTCAATTTTGGTCCGGTCCTGGGATTTAACTTTTTCCATAAGGTTATTATAGGATTTCACATTTTAGGCTTCTTGGGAAACAGTGGGCCAATTTCAACCAAATTCATTACTCTGGTGACCGTTAAGGCCCCTTGAGCCTCTTGTTGTTTGTACTGTTCACATTGAAATTGTTGCCCCCTTCTTATTTTCACCCCTTTTCTCTCACTGTCAGTGGGTGAATTCACAAAAGTTATATTTCTTGAATACATTTTACAACGAGACTGGACATGCAAATTTAAGATGGGTGAAACTATTTGCAAGTGCATTAGGGGGGAAATAAATGAGGCAAAAATAGCCCCATGTATACAGTACTCAATCTACTTTGGTGACAGATTTTCAACAGTAACACAAACACAAAATGATGAAATTCGGGACAAAATATTCCTAGTTTAAAAGATTTCTGATTGAAAAAAAGAGATAATCCTTAGTGCAGGTTAGATATACAGATGATTCTTTGTCCGTCAAGATACCTTATATTTTATGTAAATATGGGTAACTTATGAGATTGAGAAGATCTGGGATATCTCTAACCTAAGCCACAAAGACAGTATGAGTTCCCTTTATACAGGGAGTCAGTTGTTATCAATACAGACCTCTTATTGTCAGAATCAGATACAAAATTTTTCAGGTGGAAAATTGTTTATTTAAATTCCTCAAATAGAGTTTTTATCTCCATATATGTGGATCACATTCAGTATAAAGTCACTAAACAAAGTCTGAAACAAGTGTAGAAATGTTGTTTATGAGAAATACCTTGTGGTGACCAGCACCAGATATATCCAGATAAACATTGTAATATTGTGAAATGGAAAATGCTTTTAGCCCACTATTCCTCTCATGGTCATGCTTTTTATCTAGATAAGAATAAAATATATTTCATGACAGACCACAGGACTGCTCTCAATTCAGTTTTTGCATGCCCCAAGTTATCTAAGACTGAGGATTAAGAACAATCAGTCATCTATCATGCTGGCAATTTAATGCTACCCTATTTAAGTAATGTAAGATTGAACAATTATGAACTTATTTGATGGGGTATGGAAAGATTTATTAATCCAAAAAGTTATGAGAACACAAGTCAGTCATTGTTTGGTATATGGCATCCATAATTCTTGTCCTACATTCTGCAGTTTTGTTGAGAATGGAGATGAAATAGCTCACTCTTTGTGTGACCAATTTACTTAAGATTTTCATAATTTGAGCTACTTAAATGTTTGAATGTTAAATTGATTTGTACAATTTTGATGCAAGTCTGTCTGGGCGCTCAGACCTGATACACATGGTAAATTAGAATTTTTGTTTTTTGTTGTTGTTTTTTTTAATAGCTGTAGCCTACTTTCCTTATTTGGATGGTCGTAATGATAAACAGGTATTTGAACTAGGAAGGAAAGTTATGTCTCCCCTTCTTTAAAGGGACACATTTTTTTTTTTTTTTTTACAATTTTCTTCTTCTTCTTGTTATGTCTCTCCTTCTCCAAAGGGAGACATATTGTTCCTTCCTCTTCTTCCATAATTTCGTGTCTGGAGCATAACTCTCTTTATACTTAAAATAGCATGATAATATTTGTTATGCATGGCAATGACATCAAGACGATGTGTTATGGATAAAAGTTATAGGGATTTGCCCTTTATTTGCAGAGTTATTGCCCTTTGTTGAAAAATACTGGTACTGTCCAGAGCATAACTATCTATGTAATAAAGATAGAATGAGGAAAATTAATATGTATGGTAATGACATCAAGATGATGTGTCATGAACAAAACGTATAGGGATTGGCCCTTAAATTGCAGAGAACTCTGTCCTTTTGTTAAAAAATTACTGTCAAGAGCATTACTATCTATGTATTTGAAATAGAATGATAAACTACTTTTGTTCCGAAGAGCTATTGCTGTTATAGGATCGAGGGTAGGTATGGGCCACTGCTAAACTGAATCATAATGAAGTTATCTTCCTGTAATATATGTACTAAAGATTGGAGGGAACATCTTCAGTTTTTCTAAATGATTGCAAAAATGTTGCAAGTCTTCATGTTAATAATATTGTTTTCAATGTTGCTCTTCAATACCAATGAAGATGAGTATTTTATGTAGGCCTACCTAAAAAATACATGTTTATTGACTGTTCACTTAATCATTTACCAAGAAAATTCATTATGGAAATATTAGTTTTTATACTTAATTAAAAGTGGGATGGTACAATTCAATTATTTTTATAATTATTTCAGTTAAGAAAATTTCTGGCACAAAAAATTATCATTGTGAAAAAGAAATCAACAGATACAGTGCAAAAATACTAGTTAACTATACACTGATACAGAATTACCATCATTTTGTATCTGAGGCATTGTTAATGTACATTCTGCAGGTAAACACATGTATACTAAATCATCCCCCCTTTTTTTACATCTTTGTCCACAATCTTTTGTTGTTGTTGTTGTTTTTCGACACTCCAGGAATGTACAGTCCCATGGTTACACTTTGAACTATATATTATTCTGTATCATGTCGACACTTTGTACATAACATCCTAATTTTGTTTGTTTCAAACATCCTATGGACTATGATGTGTATGCCATGTGCTTTTTCCAAGAATTACGCTAAAAATAGCACAATGGTTTTCCCCAGCATGTGCTCATTTTGCGAAGGTTGGACGATTGACATGATGAAAAGACAGTCAGTTTTGAGCCCTGATACTTCCAATCATGGAAATGAAATCAGATTTTTTTCCTGGGTTCAATTAGGAAATTTTTTACCACAAATGGGGAAAAAATACACTAATTTTGCATTGAGAATGGGGCCGAATTTCGGCCCCCTGTGATAGGGAGGAAAATCCCTTGGTTAGCATGTTCGACTGGGAATTGAGAGATCCGGGTTTCGAGCCACGTAGCCCAATCCGCGGTTGGCCGTCCCTGTCTTTCAGATGAGACAGTAAAAACCAAGGTCCCGTGTCACAATAGGTGTTGGCACGTTAAAGAACCCTCCCTGCTCTACGGCCAGCAGTTCATTAGCACACGTCTCCATATGAATGAAATATTCTTGAGTGGGACGTTAAACAACAATACCATACCATAAAAGCATCATTATATAGTGTAGATTCAAGTAGTTCAAATAGTAGCTGCCGGGTCAAGATGAGCCACAAGAGGGGCCCAATGTTAAAGATGAGTTTATATAGGAAGATATCTTTAAAAATATTCTCCTACATTGTAAGTCCAAAATTTCTGCTACTTTGTGAATGTGATGCGAAATGTTCAGGTGAGCGATATGGCCCATGGGTCCCTTGTGTCCCGTGTCACAATAGGTGTTGGCACGTTAAAGAACCCTCCCTGCTCTAAACAACAATACCATACCATGAAAGCATCATTATATAGTGTAGATTCAAGTAGTTCAAATAGTAGCTGCCGGGTCAAGATGGGCCACAAGAGGGGCCCAATGTTAAAGATGAGTTTATATAGGAAGATATCTTTAAAAATATTCTCCTACATTGTAAGTCCAAAATTTCTGCTACTTTGTGAATGTGATGCGAAATGTTCAGGTGAGGCATATGGCCCATGGGTCTCTTGTTTGAACCAGTAAGAAAAATAAGGAAATTAAAAATGGCAAACTAAACATGGTAGAAGACCTGTAGCTGCCAGAAGAACCATAATCACAAAGAAGGTTCTTAATTGCATATTCTTTTTATGTGATTGTATAGCTGTACAATTTCTGGTGGCGAAGGGCAAAAGTGTTACAGGTCCGTAATACCGAGATGTTATACTAAAAAGGCTCAAGAAATATGATCATAAACAACACCCTATGTCAGGATTTAGGCATTTTGTCTACTTCATGATAATGCTCCATCACATAATTTTTGAAGTTGGAGAAGTTTCTGTTTTACCACAACCACCATACTCTCCTGATCTAGTCTTATGTGATTTTTTCCAAAGCTTATCTGGTAGTTACAAGTCACAACAAGCCAGTGGCACAGCCATCAGTCAGTGCCTCAGAGGTCTACCTATGTATGTGAGATAAAATGATAATATTTCGTAAACATGTTTATGACATTAAGAAAATGTGTCATGAACAAATATTACAGGAATGAGCCCTTTAATTGCAGAGTTACAGGAATGAGCCCTTTAATTGCAGAGTTATTGCCCTTTGTTAAAAAATTAATTTGTAATGTAAATTTGTAATTGTACTTTCTAGAGCATAACTACATGTATCTATGTATTTAAGATAGAATGTCAATGATAATATTTGGTACACATGGTAATAACATCCAAGACAATGTGTCATGAAGAACTATTACAGGGATTGGCACATCAATTGCAGACTTATTGCCCTTTGTAAAAAAGTTAGTGTCTAGTACTATCTATGCAATTAAGAAACGTCCTATAGATTGTAACGATGTCAAGACGATACGTCATGAACAAAAATTATAGGGATTTGCCCTTGATTATCAAGAATATGTGTCAGTTGGAACAATAATCAATTTATACAAAATTTCTCTTGAACTAAACATTATAAAAGACACCACAATACTCTTTCTTTAGCTCTATTCGTCAAAGACCAGCAGAGCTTATGCAATACCCTATTATTTGGCGTCTGCCCGTCCTTCCATTCATAAACAATTACTTGTTATTGTTACTCCTCCTAAATCATATTACATATTCACTTTTAGACTTCATAGATGTATATGTTTTCAGCATAACATATAGTTGGTCTAAAATGAAATTATCCAGACACCAATTATCTCAATTATCTGGATGCTTTACCATAGGGACGAAATTTCCAAGGAAAAAAAATTCCAAATTGCATTGGTCATTTTGATAAGAAAGCTTCACTGACCCAGAAGTTTAGTTTATCCAGACAATTTTCTTGAGAACTCAGGCATCCGGATTAGTAAGGCTCCACTGTAGTTGGTCTAAAATGAAATTCAGTCTTGTCCAATCAAAAGGGACCATTTTATGAGCCAAAACAGTAAAAAAAAAAAAAATTATTGCTACTCATCCTGAACCATGTCATATAAACATGGGCCTACTACTAATGTATTCAGTATGAGGTCTGGTTGTTCTGACATGAAATTCAGTCTGGTTTGACCAATAAGGGCCATTTTAACCCTTTCGTGACCATATTTCTCTATTACTGACTACTGTATGTGTTTCTATTTATTTGGCTAAAACAAAGGAAATCAGTGACCATTACTAAATACCCCATAAATTTTTATTTATTGTCATAATGAGCTCAGATTTTCACCAAGGCTTCTTCATATATTGCACTTCAAAATCATGGTAGATTTTGCATCTTACTGCACCTCGAAATCCAGGTAAGAACAGGTAAATATAAAATCAACAGGTAAATATGCTCAAAGTACAGAAATTGTACATATTTAATGATATTTAATCATCTTGCATGTGAAAATTAGTAAAGATATAATAGAACAATAATAATAAGTTTAAAAAAAACAAAAAAAAAACTTACATTTATAAGCAATAAAATTGCAGGTAATAATGCCCTCGAAATTCATATTGCAACACTTCTGGTAACTATAAACAAGGACTTATAAGCAAGGAGGATACGCAACTCCATATTCGCTACGAGAAATCGTATCGAATTCTCTAGTACGCCGAGATTTGGAACGAGATCAAAACAGGAGGAATGGCGGCCTCTAGCAAGAATATACGAAGCTAAACAAATCGGTAGAATCGGTTATTTTATCCAAGCACCGATCGTAAATATACAATGAAATTTATACATTGAAATATTTTTCTAAGCTATTATTATGTGCAATTTTCCCTCAGTTTTTGAGAAAATAGATAGGAAAGTTTGCTCTTATGGATGTCAATTCTCGATGATTCGCCACGACAAAAATCTAATAGGACGAACGGGAATGACCATTTTTCTCTGTAATTATAAAGATACACACATATATTCTTGGTATCAAAATAAAGCTGAGATCTTTAAGTGTGAAGTAGGACCATATTTTATTACATGAAATATTTATTGTTATTAGGTCACCTGAGCTTTGCTCATGGTGACCTATTGCTATCGCTTTTCGTCCGTCGTCGTACGTTAACTTTTCACATTTTGAACTTCTTCTCAAGAACCACTGAATGGATCAGGCCAAAACTTGGTACAGATGTTCTACACAAGGTCTCAAACAAGTGCTGTTATTTTTCAGGGCCATGCGAAATCCAAGAAAATTTCCGGCCGTGTTAGTTTATAAACTGATATCTGTATAATAACGAAAATAAAGGATCACAATTATTTTTGTCATTAGACATCAAATTTTAGGTTATGATTTCCCATTATCTACTAAAAAAATGTGGATATCCAGGCCCCCGGCCTCTTGCCCCCCTCCCCTGATGATAAAAGCTGGATTCCCAAATGTGCCCCTTGGATCCCCACCAGTGCTTTGCCGTGGACCAAATGGGATCCTTACAGTAGCCCTATAGCGCTGGCCTCTTTGACACCCCCACCCCACCCCCGATGAAAAAAGCTGGATCCGCGCCTGGACATTGCTCCTCTGAAACTGCATGGTTGCAGGACGCTCAGCCAGCCTATCAACATGCCGCTTTTGTAATTAGATAGTTTTTATGTGAAAATGTAATATTTAAAATAATAAACCCCCCCCCCCCCAAAAAAAAATAACAGCAAAAAAAAAATGCTTACAATCTTCACATATTGTGTAATTTTTTTTATTTATGCGAAATATAGATCTTTTAAGAATGAAAATATCTCTATATTTTTTTCATTCCCTTAGAAACTTCATTTCCTTCCTTTTTTAAATTTGTACTACATTTTTGATGTATTATGCGACACTTAAGAACAATATAATGCTTCTGAAACCTTTTATTTTAGTAAACATTTTATTTATAAAATGAAAAATCATACAAAACATATGCACTTTGCAATGACAGATTGAACAAAAAATATAAATGTTGATAAGGACGCAGCTATCGGTTTTTTCGGTGTTTTATACGATGGTCATTTCAGATATACATAAATTCCCAAGAGTAACTGATCGTCGCGAGACCTCATTTGCATATCAATAGGGCGTGTGCGGTTTAAGCTTGATTTGCCGAGAGACTAATCCTTCTTGTTTATAAGTCCTTGCTATAAATACATATTTACATTTACACAAACTACACATATAAACACATCCAAAGTTCACTATGTTCCACAGAAAAGAAGTTGAATGTTTCAGTGGGAGAAAAAGAGTTGCATTACAGGTAAATCAGGTAATTTCACACCTGAGTCCAGGTAAATGAATTGAGTTTACCGTCACTTAGTTTTTCAAAGTTAGTTCACAAAACATATATACATATAGTCACAAGCATGATTTACTAATTGTAATTAGTCATATTTCTATCATCAAATGTACAGAAACAACCTACTCTGCAAAGTGCAACTTTGCAGAACTTGCACATAAAAGAGGTCTCTATTGGTCTTCCTTTAGGGGTTTTGCGTTTCTGGACAGAACACTCGCGGCAGATTTTTTCTCTCCCTTCAATACAAATCAACTCGTGATGAGCTATTGTGTCACTTGCAATTACTCTATCTATGATTTTTGATTTTCTGCCAATTCTATGTTTTTTCGACGAAAATCCAGCGCGCAATTGATCAGCAATGTCCACTCTGAACTCCAGGTGATCATAGTGTTTACAGGGTGGTGGATCTTTGTTTGATTTGGAAAATAAAATCCAAGAGTTCACGATACATAAATTTATAGTGCACCACAACACATACCTCCACCATTTTGTACCAGAGCGTCCAACAGGATAGTATGACAACATCTGATTGAATCTGTCAACGCCACCCATGTATTGATTGTAATTGACATTCACATGTGGTTGATTGTTATCGTTGCAACCTGGCTGTTCGCTTGTTGATAAGAATGAAATTTGTCTCTTGTCCTTATATGTAGTTGCTAGTAGCCTTCCTTTTTGAAATTGTATAATTTCACCAGTATTCTTTAGTTCAGTGGTTTTAATTTCATTGGGTAGTCCTTTCCTGTTGGTCATAACTGTCCCACACATGAATGTATTCACATGTTCCAGGTGTTCAGCAAGTGTCACAGATGTAAAAAAAACTATCAAAGTAAATACACCTCTTCTGGTTGTGAAATGGCAATGTCAAATTCCAAACTACATTGTATCCTAAGCCATGTTGTCTCACTCCATTTCTCTTTTTTCCAGTGTAGATATCAAACCCTGAACAATAACCAGTGTCCGATTCACAAATCTGCCAGACTTTGATTCCCCACTTCGTGGGTTTTGCCGGCATGTACTGGCGAAAATGAAGTCTCTTTGAAGCCTATCATGCCCTCATCAACAGATAGGTTACAGCCAGGTTTATAATTCGCTTTGCACTTACTCAAAACTAAATCAAGTAGAGTTCTTACTTTGAATAATGGATCATAATTAGCACTGTCCCTACCTGGTGCATCGGATGTGTCCCGAAGGTGGAGATACTGATTAATTTTCAAAAATGTCCTGATAAGAATTGATGAGATATACGGATCTCCAAAACGTTTGTCAGTGCTCCAGTAATTAGTTATCCTGGGTAGTTGCAGAATTCCCATCATTATTACGATACAAAAGAAAGCTTATATTTCTTCAGCCATCGTCGGCAGCCATCTTGGATCGACTCGATTGCCAATTTTCTGCTGAGTGTACCTGTTGGTCCCTGTAGCAATTATTTCAAAAAAATATGACGGGAGAAATAGCAAGAAGTAAATCCAGAGGCCTTGCGCTTGCGTCAAATGCATGATTTGGTCCAGTTTCCTCCGTAAATTCAGGAATAATTACATCTGAAATATCATTGGTCAATTCCGAATTTTGAGTCTCGAAATCATGATCTACACTGACAATCATTGTCGATAAATTCCTCCTCGTCCAAGTCATTATCAAAGTCAGAAATCTCGATGTCTGACTCCTCTAACATCCTTTGAATTTGTGCATCGTGTCGTTCAGTGGCTTTCTGCACGACTTCTAACTTAAATCCTTCGAAGTCTGACCCTCTATCGTCAGACTCCATTTTGGTTTTTGGTCCAAGAAGCTCTCGATTAAATGTTGGATTCAATCAAAAATTTTACGTCCTGTTCACTATTTTGAAAATTTTAAACATGGCAGAACAACTTCCCCGGATGTCTCATTTACAAGTTCGCGCGAGATTTGTAGTTAATTGCATCAGTTCTGTTGTAAGCACAGTTTAAAATACAAAGGTAAGCATGGACAGTTACAGCCGGAATGGTCACATACGGATGGATTGGTCATGAAAGGGTTAAGGGCCTTTGTCTAGTTTCCCTATTTAATTCTACATGTATGTAAATCTTGTTATTGCTACTCCTCGTAAACCATACTACGTACAGGGCTCGAAACCAACGTAAGTCCGTGACACATTGATTTCATCACGGACTTATAAGACTTGCACTTCCCAAGTCCATCGGACTTGTTCATTTTCTGTATTATCAAAATAAAGAAACGGACTATTTGAAGTTACCTAGTACTCATTTCGTTCTGTTTAATAAAGTCAATGATCTTATAGCGATCTTTACCATCATTCTTCCTTGGCAATCGGCAGTAATTCTGGAAAACCAGTGTGCTATATTTAGCATGATTCTCAGAAAAGCACATTGCGTCACTCGGGAGTCGTAGTCAGTTAAGCCTTTGAAGCAATGGTACCGTGAGCATAAGGCTTAGTGAAGTGTCAATGTGATCTTAAACGGTTTCATTTTCAAAAGACTGGAAGTCAAGTCGAATCATGTGGCGCTATATTTCAGGCGTACCATTGTGTGAAGAAACCTGTTGGTAGCAAACCTATTGTTGATTATCATCATAACATATAATATTCAATTTTAGTAATGTGTAAGTTTTACGGACTGACAGTTTTCTTCACTCACTGATAGATTTTGCTTTCTACCAGTCCGCCTGACTGGTGAGAAAAAAAGTTAGTTTTGAGCCCTAACATATTCACTTTTAGACTTCATGTATGTTTTCAGCATAACATGTATACTCAAGCCTCAATTCAGCCTGGTTTGACCAATAGGGGCCACTTTTAGGGAATAAAATTGCCCTATTCAACACTACTATTTAAATATTGTTATCATGCACTATCCCTCTTAAACCATATCATGAATATTGACTTTCAGACTTCATTCATATATTTAGTATAATATGTAGTGAGTCTGATTTGAAATTCAATGTGGTTAGACCCCCTAGGGGCCTTCTTAGGGGCATTTTCAAATCTCCTTATTTAATCCTTCATAAATCTTGCTATTACTACTTTATTTTTATCATTATCGCCTATTGACTTTCAGACTTCAATGATATATCAAGTAGTTTGTTTAAAATGAAACTCCATCTAGTCCGACTCACATTAGGACCATTTTAGAGATTTGATTGAATTAGCATACAATGCAGTTACATGTATTCCCACATCTGTAAAACAAAAAGGCATATCAATACAGAACTGACACCAATGTATTCAATATAATGTCTTGTTGGTTTAAGATACATTTAGACCTGATTGGCCCTCTTAAGTGTCACTTAAGGGTTCCAGATAATTTTTTTACTCAAAGGGTATTCACCCCCTGATTTTGAACTCTGCTGATTTTATTTTTCAAAGGGTATTTTCACCCCTTCAATTTTACATCATTGTTGAAAAGTGAGATGTAAAACAGCTTTACCTTGTTTTCCCTTTAAACACTGCTCATAATCATATAGGGGCCTAGTGTGGACATTATTTGTATATATCACTAGCTGACATACAAAAAGTAATCACTAAATCAGAAGTGACAAAGTTTGGTTTGCTTTCTAAATCATATCGAGTCTGTAAATAAATAATCATGACATGTGCAGTTTCTATGCAGCAATTAACCATGTCTTTAGCGCTTCCTATATTTAGTGCCACCCATTATTTTTGCAATATTACCTCATAACTCCCAAAACTTTCCAAGTTTTTAAAGGTATGGAATTAATGCAGAATGAAAGTGATATCCAATCAAGTTTCAATTTATAGTCAGATACGCACAACTTAGGAATGATAATGCGTAAAGGGCCATGCAAATGCGTAATTGTACTCCTCATTTTATTTTTCAATGCGTATCTAACAAATTTCAATTCATAATTACACATTTATGCACCTTATCTGGAGCTCTGATAGTAAAATCCTATTTAGGCCTTTAAAAATAATTTCATTTTTCTTAATTTATCCATATGTGTACCAGTAGAGCTACAAGATCTGGTTTTAGTTTTGATTTGGCTGTTCTAAATCAAGACAATTTCTCATTAAATGTTGTATTATTACATTTTCTTTTCATACACACAAGTAGACTTTGATACAACTACTTATACG
>JACSZP010033743.1:3475-13759 GCA_016161895.1 Pinna nobilis
GTCTGTCCGTCCGTTTGTGTGTCTGTATGTTAATGCTATCTTGTCACTGCAGTTGCCTCTCATTCAATAATGTATTGTTTCAAGGAAATTTTATGCAATCTTGAATGATAGATTTCCTCTTTCTTTTATGATTTATGACTCTTTTAGCCTATAGTTATATTGATGGCCTCTTTTGAGAGCACTATGACTGGATAATGTTGCCAAGGGGTGACATAGTAAATCTGTCTAGCATGTTTGACTTCAGATTGTGAGGTTGTGGGGTTCAAATTTGCTCTGTGGGGGCAGCTGACTTTTCCTGTCCTTCAGATTAGACAGCAAAAACCAAGGTCTGTTATGGAGCTCTCGTTCATCAATACATGTAGCCACAAGTCCCAAACATTGGCTAAATGTTGAATTAGCCACTGGCACATGGTGGTGTCTCCAGATAAGTGAAATTTCTGAGTTGGATGTTCAAAAGTAACAACTGGTGAGGTCAGGCGAGTCTAGAAGATACTTAGCAATATTTTGTTGGTCCTCTTTGGAAAATGGTCTCCTGATTTAAGTGTTTTTAGGCATAGCTATGTTTTTTTTTTTTTTTACAAATTGCAGTTTTTCCTAATTCAGTAGAATACACTCTGTGCTACATGTAACAACTGCAGATAGCACACTGTAAGCATACAAAGAATGAAAATAAAAGATGTAAGTAAGAATTTATGCATCAATGCTTATGCTGCAAAAAATATGCGTCAAGATAAAGAATTTCTGCATAAAAAACTTATTGATGTTCTTAAGAGCTCTTGTACATATGAGGAGTTCATTTCATTGATTCCAAGGTTTCTTTGACATGGGAATGTGAATTTCTCTTTGCCCTCACTTTCTCTGATTTTACGCCATCTAACGTTTTTGTGCATTAAGGCATGTCTCTTCTGAGTAACTCTTGTAGCGCTCCACAGATAACGTTGTGTATGCTGACTATCAGATACAAAATCCATATTAACTGTAATTTTGATCAACATGCACGGAGCATCTGCATGTCACGATAAAGACGATCTCAGGAGGGATAGAAACGATTTGGACAATATGTGCAGTTTGCGCTCACTCACACATTAATATTGCATGTATTTAACTTCATAATCCACCAGCGAAAGTTACATATACCTCATTGGTGCACATGAAAAATTGACTGAGTGTTTTAAGAACTTTCTTGATATCAAAAACAACATGATACAGGACTCTATCTGTAGTTGAAAATCTTAAAAGTGATAAAAGAATTTATGCCAAAGTAATGCAGAATGTCTATAGATTTATGAGAAGATTTTGTTGTTTTCATATTGCGTCATTCCGTACATCTGTTTTTGCACTCTTTTTAAACATTTCCGTTTGGTTAGAAAGTAAAGATTATCTATACCATATCTTATCTATTTTTATAACAGAATGAGTTGGAAAAAGGGGGAAATGGTATAGATAGCTTGAAAAGTGATACTAATATTAACAAAAAAAACAATAAAAAAAAAATACAAACAAGAATAAATAAATAATTGAATACATAAATAGATAATTAAATAAATAAATAAGTAAATAAATAAATTAAAAAATAAATGAAAAATAAATTAGTATATAAATAAACAGGTCAATAATTGAATGAATGAATAACAAAAAAGCACACAAGGCAGCAAAACAAAGGATCGATCAGTAAACTAAAATAAAAAAAAATAAATATAAATAAATAAAATAAAAATAGTGAAACTTACATATATAATGATCTCGTAAGGGACACAGAAATTCTTGTCTCCATAGGAAGGTGGTCTTTATATACATGTAGGCTACGTATGTACAGGTTAATTTGTACATTTGCCTTCCTGGCTGAATGGTTAGAGCATTGCACTTTAAACCACTCAGTCTCTCACCTCTAGTCAGCGCGGGTTCGAACCTCGCTGGAACCTAATCTGACAATGTGAGAAAGTTTGCCAGTTTATTTGCGGATGACCGGCGGTCTCTCCCCGGGTACATTTGTAATCGGGCTTTCTCCTCCACCAATAAAAACTGGCCGCCACCATATGACTGAACGATTGTCGAGTGTGGTGTAAACAAGAATCAAACAAAAACAATTTGTACACAAAATATATTAATGGGAACAGTATTAATTTTTTTTTGGTGACCAACTGGTCTTTATAAACAGGTGGTCACTAAAGCAGGTCTTGCTGTAAATAAATAAAAAAAGGATAAGAAGCAATACAAGTAAAAAATGAAAACATTACAATACAGAACACAGTCTATAAAAAAAACATCCATGATAAAACTTTTAAAAAATACATAAGATTATAATCAGAGAAATAAACATAGAATGGTTACTGAAATAGATTGCTTATCTTTGAGATGTACATCTTTTTCTTAGGTTACTAAGTAAACATCACATACTGTAGACATTGATATGGACTTGATTAAGAATCTGAATCAAGTTCACCAGAACGTTTGGCCTGAATGGCACACTGACTGTAACCTCTTTTATCTATTTCTGACTCCACAAGTTCATAACTGGTACTAATTATATTCATATATTATAAATATTCATCTGGCATAACTTGAAATAAGTTTTGAGAATTTCCCTCAAGATATTGTTTACTTTCAGTATTTAGTTTACAAGAGTTTTTAGCGTGGCACGTGCGCCACTTATCTCTACCGAATAAATAAAAAAAATGAGTTCACGCATTTATTAAAAACATGCGAGATCTTTCATTTTAGAATTTGATGAACCGAGAACTTAAACAAGAGTGTGTTCATCATTTGAATTTTGATGCATTGATAGTTTCTTTAGATTTATATGGACTGTTATTGAATGAATTATGTGTATATATATATGTTTTCACTTCTGCTTTCCTAATAAAACACATTCAAACTACATTTCTATCATTTCATGCTCCTGTTTTTATGCTGCCCGAAAAATTTCGGGGGAGCATATAGTCGCCACTTTGTCCGTTTGTCGATCAGTCCATCTTGAGCCATATCTCCTAAATCCTTTCATGTGTTTAGGTCATACTTATGAAATATAATCCCCATGACCCTGGCTTGCTGCCCACCTTCTCTCATGGTCAAAGGTCAGGGTCACTCTGAATTTAGAACTTAAAATCTTATTTTGCCCATATGTCTTTCCAGTATTGAGTGACCTGGATCATAATTCATTCAAATATTACTCATGACAAATACGTGTTCATTGACCTTGACCCATGGTCAAAGATCAAGATCATCCTCATATTTTAAGTTTGCCTCGATTAAACTTGACCTAGGGAATCATATATCAATTTACTGATTGCCTTAATTGTTCTGATTTATTATAGCAGCAGGATCTGATGCAATTCTGGGATCTCCAGGCAGAACAGTTAGAGCACATATATTGCACTTTAAACCATTTAGTTTCTCATCTCTTGTCAGGGCGGGTTTAAACTTTTCTGGAAACTAAGTTTATTTGGTGATAAAGTTTTTCCAGTTTACTTGTGGAATTTTCTGTACTTGATTTTGATTTCTTGTCCTATTTAATTTCTTCAACATTAATATTAGTAAAGGACAGAATTTAGGCTGGCGGTCTCCTCCAAGGTAGATTTGTAACCAGGTTCTCACCACCGCCAATGAAAACTAGCCACCACCATACGACTGAAAAATTATCAAGTGTGGCGTAAAGCGAAACAAAAACATGATGCAATATTTCTTGGATCATTTTCTGATCTGCATCTGGACACAATTTTTTTGTTACACTGTATCAATTAATAAAAAATGGATCTTGCAGAACAACCACTACAATACGGCTGTTTTGAGATACTCTCCCTTTGTAAAATTCTTCAGCGTGAAGACGTGATTAGCTTGCAAAGTATATAGGAAGGTGGGACTTTTTTCATCAGAAAACAATGCATATACCTGTATATCAATGTTGTTATCAGGATATAACTCATTTACATTTTATCAAAAGAATATACCTTGGTATCTACACCTAAAAAGACATCAAGTTTCATTCTTTTCCACCTCGAAATAAATGATACATGGTTGTGGTAGCGATGTATCCTCTGCTTGTTTTTTAAAACGGTCCCACCTTCTTTGATATTCAACATCTAATCAGGCCTCCAAGAACAAAAGAGTTACAATCTCAAAACTCCCGTATTGGACCCATTGTCACTTGAGACTACTACACCTATTGAAGCTGTAATTTCATTAAGCCTAAGAAGGCTGTGACCCTAGCTGTGTCAACAGAACTTGACCTTAGATGCCCGTATTGGGCCTGTACCTTTAGGGGCTGCATATCATTCTGACTTTTACCTTACTGGGATGATGAAAGTCCAGAGGGCTAATGTCATATCATGCCCTGAAATTGTCATTGCCGAATTCCATAGGCAAAACTTTAAACCTGGGCTATACATGTGTATCTTTTGAACTAAAGAGATAGCGAAGGCTTTGATATTGATCATATGGATTGTTCATGATTGTAGGACTTTCATTTAGGGTCAATACTTTTAACCCACTTAGATCCCTATTATTTCCATGTAATTCTAACATATTGATTGAGTTGCTATTTTGCTTGAGTCGCCAGTTTCTCTCCATCAAATGATATTTCTCACTTTCTTTCCCAGTGCTCTTACAAATACCAGATACACTAACCAGCCCCATACAATGATCGAGTGACCATATGGCTAAATTCCCATAAATCTTCAGATAGGATTAAAGCGTGCGTTTGATGACCAATTTGATTTGATGGCCAGTATTACATGCCCAGAAGATTAGGCGATTAGTTTAACCATTACTTCTGCTCAATATTCTCAATTATTTTGAAATATCTGTTCACTGTTGATGTGTCCATTCAACAAATCATCTGACCTGTTATCCCTAAGTTTTCAATTAAGATGATCTTCTTCATTGATTTGGATCAATCCATTATGGTGTACAGGGGACTGATATTTTTTGCTGCCAATCAGTTTATTTCTGAATTGTCAGGTTAATTTGTAATATCTATCAGACTTGAATTAAGCTACGTACATCACTTACAGCTGCAGCAATAGATAAGAATTGGCCAGTTCTGTTTTGTTTCTTGGTTTTGGGGATTTTTGGCCAAGAAAATTGTTAAAGAAATTCATTTTGCACTTGCAAAATGATCATAATATATAAAAATGGCTAAACTTGGAGGAAACATGTACATGCAATATTACTTTATTAAAATAAAAAAATTCTGAAGACTTCTTAAATTTTATTTTGATTTGTTTTAGAAGATATTTTTTTTATTGAAATTTTTATGTCTTGTTCTGAACAATTTGTTTATTATGAATTTTGGAGGTGGAGGTAAATACAATGTATGCATTTCTTCGAAATCCTTGTTTTTTGCTCTGAAAATTTTTTATACCACCAGAAACAAAGTTTCAGGGGCATATTCTTTTTGGTCTGTCCGTCTGTCTGTATGTTTGTCTGTTAGTATGTTTGTCTGCAAAAACTTTATCATTTGCCATAACTTCTGAATGGTAAGTGATAATTAAGGTTTTCATATTTCACATGTGTATTCCTTGTGATAAGACCTTTCTGTTTGTACCATAGTTTTTGACCTTGTGAACTTGACGTTGGACTTTGACCTACTTTTGAAAAACTTTAACATTGGCCATAACTTTTAATTGATAAGTGATTGGGCCTTCATATTTAACACTTTCTGTTGGTACCACAACTTTTGACCTCATGACTTTGACATACTTTGTAATAGGTGTTTTCTGGGGGCATCTAGCTGTGTTTCACAAATTCACAACAGACAAATCTTGTTTTTGTGTGTGTGTGTGTTTTTTTTTATGTCTCACCTTCCCCTAAGGGAGACCTTTTTTCCCCATTTTTTACAACTCTGTATTTTAATTGATTCTGAATAGAGTAACTGCATGTACATTTACATGTACAGTGAATGTTTTTCGTACCATTTACTATATCACTATGCAGCTTCTGAAATCAGAGCAGTTCTAAGTTCTAACAAGGACTTATCTGTTGCCTGCACATGTACAGATATCATAACTTCCTCATTTCCGGACTTCGAACAATTTTCAAACAATCTTCAATAACGGAAATCCCACGAGTGCCCCACAAATTAGCAGTCTTTGTGATGGTGATATTGTAATCATCTTTTTACGGCTTACGTTAAGTTCTTCCAGATAGACCTCTTTACTCACAATGAACCCTAAACATGAACTCCTACTCATCACTGTTTGCCATAGATTTATGATTTATCTCCCAGGCAAAAAAAAAGAAGAAAAAACCAATGCCATAAATTTCCATTCTTTCCTAAACTTTTTTTTTCAAATTTTTGTACCTTGATAGTTCTGGGTTTGGAAGATCTTAAGATAAACGATCCTAAAATTAATTAGTCGTACAAAGTAATAGACAACTATTATCAGTCGCCGAAACATGGTAATCGTAGTTTTTTTGTCTTGCATAGAGTTTAAGATCCTGATGTTCAGCTTAGCCAGCTGATTTATATTTTTCCTTCTGCATGTAATAAGTGCTGGGTTTATTTACAGATAAAATATTCTGGAGTTGATTCAATGACTTTAATGAACTTGTATTACTCTTCTGATACAGGGATGAATTGGGATGCTGGTAGCGGTGTGGATTCATTTCATTTTAGTATAAATACACATGTAGATATTTAGTACCAGGTTCTACCTCAATATGTTTTTGTAATTATCTTTCGGACTTTATATTGTGCTCTATGGTATACATGTTGGATACATATTTCATTTTACGGAATCTGTTGCACAATTTGTCGAAACAGGTATCGTGCACTATTTTCATTGTCCTCGGTTAGGAGTTCCAGTTTTACAAATTCCGAATTCATCTTCAAAATGTAATTAGGAGTAAAATTACTGAAGCTCCTCTCGGCAAGAGGTATCAGTTCTTGTTGCTAACTATCTTACATTCGCTGCCGAAAATTAATAACTAAACGAAGAGATGGATGCTGATGGATAGCCTGTTGTCTGTGAGAACAAGACAAATATTTTGTTTGATGAAGTAGTGCACTTACTTAGTGCTGTAGTTGTTAATAATGGAAAACTCTCGCTTCCGAGTTACTGCTAAGGCAGAAGTGTGCCATACGGAGCCAAATGACAGTAAGTACTTAATCATAATTATGCATGTTTAAAGTATAATTGGTGATGTATTGTAACCTTTGTTTCTTTATAAAAAAATATTGAAGATGGGGGACGGGGGTTGGTAGAGAATATTCTTTGGTCTGTTTTGTCGAGAGAGAGAGAGAGAGAGAGAGAGAGAGAGAGAGAGAGAGAATGAACAAATACTGGTTCTGAGCTACTGCCAAGGCAGGCCTAAATGACAGTAATAATCTCGTGATATTGTTTATATATGACTTGGTACCAAACAGTCTCCTTTCTATGGAAGGAATCTAAGATTTTAGATGGCCTTTGGTCTTCTCTTTTGTACCAGAATTCAGTTTAACAAGGAGTCCAATGGCAACAGACCTCAAAGGACCCCCGCACGCCGAAATCAGAGCCAACGAAAGACATTAATATAAGTTACTTGAACTTGTTTGTCAACTGTTGTAATATAAATAAAGTTTAAACTTTTTAAAACTTTTTAAAACTTTTCTTTTGTAGAAAGTGGTACAAAATATAGATATGAAAATATGGAGTTCAAGGAGTTCCATGTATTCAGGGGCAACTGTAGCTCAGTGGTTAATGAGTTTGACTTCTGATCATGTGGTATTGGGTTCGAAACCAAGTTTCACTGTATTTTGCTTTCCTTGATCTACAGATGAGACAATAAAATTTTAGGCTCTGATGTCAGTGTGTTTTGGCATGTTAAAGAACCCTCCCTGTTTAATGGCCATAAGTGTCAAGCATGGGCAAAATTTGCTGCACTTCACTGGCATCTGTGTCCCCATATAAGTGAAATATTCTTAAGTGAGATGTAAATCATCAATACAACTGCCTGACCATGTACATTTATTCATGCACAAAGCCATATGGTTTTTCCCTGTACCCATAATAACAGTCAGGAAAATCAGCTTGATATTCCAAGTTATTTCTTGTTTCTTTGTCAAAAGCCCTGATGTTGATCAAACCAGACATTATTCATTGTCTTTGCTCCTTCATGGGAAATGTTCAAAGGTCACAGTAGCATAAAGCAGACCATGAAAAATCCATGAAAATCCACCCTTCCTTTTATTCCCTCTATCAGGGCCTCCATGGCTGAGTGGTTAGCGTATTCGACTTCAAATCGAAGGGTCTGGGGTTTCGAATCTGCACAGCCCCACTCAGCGGTTGGCTGTCTTTTGGATGAGATAGTACAAACCAAGGTCCTGTGTCACAGTAGATGTTAGCATGTTAAAGACCCTCCCTGCTCTACGACCATAAGTGTTAAGTATTGGCAGAATCTGTCGCCCTTGATCGGCACATCGGCAGGGTGACGTCTCCATATAAGTGAAAAAATCTTGAGTGGGACGTTAAACAACAACACAACAATAACAACTATTCCCTCTGTCCTTCAGTAGTCTTTATAGGCATTGGTATTTGGGATTGGCAAAATTGTCTCATCTGAAGGACAAGGAAAGTTCGCCAAAACTGAGGTCCCATATTACAATTTCAAAATGCATTTTTCATTCTACATGTGTTTGTAACAGTTACATTGTAGTTATCATGTTTAATCTTTTATCTATGCTTGGAGACAAAGTAATCCATCCTACATTTAGTTGGAGGCTGCCATGGCCTAGTGGTTAGCGTGTTTGACTTTGAATCTAGAGGTCCGGGTTCGAGCTAGAGCCACTTTGGGGTTGGATGTCATTGTCTTTCGAATGATATAATATAAAACAAGGTCCTGTGTCACAGTAGGTGTTAGTTAGCATGTTAAAGACCCCTCCCTGCTCTTAAGCCATACATGTAAGTGCCAAGCATAGGCAATATTTGTTGTCCTTCAATGGCACATGATTATGTCCCCATATAAGTGAAAGATTTTTGAGTTGGACATTGTCCAACCTTGACCAACATGTAATTGATTTGTTTGCTCTTATGACATGACCTTTCTCTTGCACTTCATACCTGTGACATTGACCTTTGACCTATCTTATGACATTTTTACTATTTCTGCCACATAGGAGCTTCATTGTGTCATAAGCACATCTGCTTTCTTTTTTGCACCTTTACTGTGAAACATTTATTTACATGCTGTTAAATTGTTTAGTGCAGCTGTAACATTAATGAGGTTTTGCAAACCTGGCAGTTTCCACCCAAACCATTAAATGATGCACTAACGGTGTACTTGTATTTTATGCATAATTTGTTGCTAGCTCTGTACCTATTGTATAGGACAAAATAAAACAGACACACCCATCCCATGTAATGCCGTAATTACAGTCTTAATTGCTAACCTTGAAGCATTTTAATGGGCGGGACTTTTTAATTTCACGGGGAGACTCTAAATTTTACCAAGAATTGAAGGGAGAATTTGATTTTACTTTGTGGGATATATGTATTTTTTGTTAAGAAATTATAAAATATAGGCAGTCTCTCTTTCCGGGGAGGCTTAATAACAAGTGTTTCATTAGGCTCTCTGAGAATAGTTGTGTCATATATATTTTTTTTGGCCAAAATTTGAAGCCCTTGACAGGCATTTGGTGGCATGACCATGTATGTGAAAGATATTTGTGCCAGACATTAAACAGCAATATAACAACAACGTTAACATAGTGTAACCTTTTTGTTAGTCCTTGTGTAGTAAATATGTGAACTATACTAGTTTTTGTTAAGTTTATATAATTTTCTGTTCTCTCAATGTTGTTTATTCACAATGTGACCCTCAATTTAATCATTGATAGTAAAACACTAGGCAGATTCTCCAAACTGACAGATATTGTTTAAAATATTCCTATGTGTGCATGTAGTCAATTACCTGTTACCATGGCAACAGTAAATCATTGTAAGAAGTGTTTTATTGACCAATTCACACATGTTTAACATTAACCTTTTTTTTATTTCTTTAAAAACTAAGCTCTTAACCTTTAGCACCTCAAAAAACTGATGACTTACCCAGCTCTGATGCATGCTATCTTAATGAGATCTTTATTAATAGGCAGGGCATTGCTACCATATGAGTAGAGAGGCTTGAAAGGTCTTTAATGTAATGGCTATTTCAACATTGAAAAGGAGGGAAAAAATAAATGAAAATTTAGCAAAATTAGAAGCTAGGATTAAGGATTCATTGAGATGGTGCCAGGATGATTATTGGTTCAAATTTTATACCTATAGTTGTTGTTGTGTTGTTGTTTAACGTCCCACTCAAGAATATTTC
>JACSZP010033743.1:13812-25595 GCA_016161895.1 Pinna nobilis
ACCCCGGACCCCTCGGCTTGAAGTTGAACACGCTAACCACTCGGCCACGAGGCCCCTATACCTATAGTACATTGAATTTTGTTCCAGGTCATACTGTTTCCTTATGGTATTGACCTTGTGTGGTATAAGTACCATTTTTGTTTGCTTTTGTATGGGGTTATCAGTATTTACAGACACATCTTATTCCTATGCCCCTTATTTGGAGATTCCTGGCAAGACCTTTCCTTTGATATCAAAATTTGACCTCCAAGTCATGACCATGGAGTTTAATCTGTATTTTGAAAAAAAGTCTTGTATTTTATTCCTGCTGTATCAAGGCATTCTTTTTCACAAGAAATCTTCTATTCTTTTTTTTTGAAAGATTTTACTGATTTATATCTTTGTGATTCTGACATGTACATGTACGAAAATCATTTCTGTGGATGATAGGTAGCTATAAGGTAGACACAAGTGAACTTGTGTTAGTACTTCTTTGTGTCTTTGATGGTTTCTGGCATTCTGACCGACTATTTGTTGGGTCAGTTGATGGTGTGCACATATTTGTCTGACTTCTCTCAGCTGTCTTTCAGCATTACCAGCAGTATTGATCTGTTAAATGTCTACCACTTAAGGACATAGGGGGGCCCTGCACCAGTTGCTCGCACATGTTCACCGTATTGCTTTTTGATGTCTCTCTCTTCCTGGAGTAATTATGTCTGTATGGCTGAGTACCTACCTGCCTACAATATGGACATAAACTATCTTCTGTAGCTGTAAATGTTAAAAACTTACATTGCCAGGCAACGATTTATATTCTGCGGTTATTTATGGTCATTCTCAAAAAGTTGGTTAGGATCAGTTTTCTGCCAATACGACAATTATGTTCTTCACTAATCAATTTTTGAAGAGAGAGAGAGAGAGAGAGAGAGAGAGAGAGAGAGAGAGTTAAAACTGACACATGTGCACATGTGGGGTAACTCCTTTAACCGTATGCCCATGTCATTTGGGGTTTTGGGTCACTGAATAGTTGTGGTGGTGGGAGGGGGGGGGGGGGTCTTTATCATGTCATCACATACCATGACACAGAGCCTTGCTATTTGAGATCCCATGCAGGTAATAAAGCAACCTAAACTCCAAATGTTGAGTGTTTGATTAAGGAATATTTGCAATCTATACTAATGATGAAACGTTGTTGCTGCCTGACTTTGCTCTGTGACCACTTGAACTCTACAAAGGTGAAAATAGATAACTTCAATTACATGTACCTGTTTGTTTTAATAGTCTGTGGGAAATTAAGTTCAAAATTTAGTTTTTAACGTGGGTTTGAAGCAAGTTGTCATTTCATTTGTTCTTAAGTTTTTCATTTCAAGCATCAAGCCATCCTGGCTCTATATGGTTAGTGTGTTGGCTTTCTGATCTTGAGGTCATGGGGTCAAATCCACCAGATGGAGCTGCAAGATACATTAAATACGGAAGTCTCTTGTACCGTCCACACTTGAGACAATAGTCACTGCTTGATGGCCATGAGTGCCAAGCTAAGGGAAAATTTGTAGTCCTTCCCTGGCATATGGTGACATCTCCGTACAAGTGAAAGATTCTTGAATGGGATGTTAAACAACATTTCAACAACAGCTTACATCACAAAACATCAACTCAGATACATGTACATGTGTATCTTCTCTTCTCTTCTTGAAGTCTCATGCAAGCAACAACAAACGTCTCCAGTTGATTCTTATAGAAATTGGTATAACAAAATAGTTTGGGCGTTGGAAATTACATTTTCATCTAGTTCTTTTAAAATGTACTTTGATCTGAACAGCATAACACAGCTGGTACTATTACATCATTGGCATGTGCCGCCCAAAACAGCTTCTGTTAATACACAACATGTCTACACGATACATCAGATGTTTTGTAGATATAGGTATACGGTGACGTAATATGTGATTTGACGATTGATATCTCACTCGGGGTTTGTAGATGATGTATCTTACACTTAACAACATGGATAAATAGATAAAGTTGTAGACAAGGAGTACATGTATTATGTAATGTGATGTGACAATTGTGATGTCATACAATGCCTGTGAAGGGCTTAAGATTTTGGCCTATGCTCAGGGTTGGGCACCTTATTTTCTAAGAAAAGGAAAAGAATGCATAAAATATAGGTCTTCCAAGAACAGACCGAAGGAAAGGATAAAGCTAAGAATGGATGAAAAATGTAAACTCAGTTGAGTAAATTTCCAGATTTAAGTAAATTCTTAAGTTTTATGGTGCCATGCTCGATCCCGGTTGCCATTGAGCATTGAGGGATCTTGAACAGGGCAATACCCACTGTAACATGGGCCTCCGTGTTGGCACGTTAAGCGAGTGCCGAGCATAGGCAAAATTTGTAGCCCTTCACTGGCACACGGTGACGTCTCCATATGAGTGAAATATTCTTTAGTGGGACGTTAAACAACAATGCCATACCATACCATACCCACTGTTACCTGGGATCTTGGGTTTTACTGTCTCATATGAATGACAGAAAATGCTAATAACCTCCATTGAGGCTTGAACTTATGACTCTTTAAGGTCTATGGAGCCAATATCTCTCTCATTTGTAAGTGTAGAGACATCTTATATATTTATTTATGACATGGACGTAATAGACAATAAATGTTGCCTTTAATGACCACATTTACATGGAGGTGTTACATTATTTTTAATTATAAGGATGGTCTCTTAAGACTTGTGCTTCTATAAATTGCATTGTACAATCGTACACTTCTACTCAAATAAATGAGACAAATAGTGTTATATTTACCCTTTCAACCCCAAGTATCAGAATGGTATGCTCTTTTCTATTGTCTTAGACCAGTCCATTTCGGTCTGTGGTGTTGAAAAGGTTATACCTGTCTGGAATGAATAAATTCCAATGGTTTCTGAAGAAAGAATATCTATTGTATGTACATTTTGTATTGCATTGCATAAGTGTAAAGTGTCTTGGATAAAGGATACATTGGTATATTAAATCAATGTCTGAAAAAACTGTTAAGAATTTCTGTAACCGTGTACATGTGTGAGATATTCAGATATTTTGAATCTTTCTTTCTGCAGTCTTTGAGTGTCCATTTTAGAAACAAAATCCCAAATGTAGCAACAACAAAAAAACAAAAACAAAAACAAAACAAAACAAAAATGAAATTATGGTCAGTATTTGTTTGGAGAATATTATGTACATTACTATTTACAGAATTAATGGAAACAGATTAGGCCTATCTTTTTTTGTTCTTGCAAAATCAATTAAGTCATTGCAATCATCTGTAGTATTAATTTCAGTGTAGTCCGGTGATTTTATCATGTACCATAAGCTTCTGAAGCAGAATCAATATTGTCCCGAACGTCCTTCCTGACAACAGACCACACTCTGAGAAACTAGGATGCTAGGAAACTAGTCTAGATGATTTCTATGGTATGAAAAGACACCAAGAAGTATTCTGATAGGGAGCAATAATAGATGATTTCTTGGAAATCAGGTGACCTTGTGATATATTGTGATAGGGAACCAGATTGATATCTAGGGGATGAGTTGATACTGTGAAAATTATGATAGGGAACCAGATTGATCTATAGGGGATGAGTTGATACTGTGAAAATTATGATAGGGAACCAGATTGATCTATAGGGGATGAGTTGATACTGTGAAAATTATGATAGGGAACCAGATTGATCTATAGGGGATGAGTTGATACTGTGAAAATTGTGATAGGGAACCAGATTGATTTCTACGGTACTACGTCATTGTCACAAGTCTGATGACGTATGGTATGCGCACTTGAACGTTGGCGCATGTGATAATTTTTGGAATATCACCCTGACTTCTTTATCTTTGTAGAAGAGCGGGTGACATTCAAAATTGTTGCATGGCTCTCAACCAATCAAATTACAGGATTTTAACAGAAGGTATAATAAAATTATATATGGACTTAGAAGTGATGACAAATTACTGTGATGGAAGAACAGAAATACATCTATGTGTAAATGAAGCTATAATTGAATTTGGCAAGCTTTCAGGGGGAGGAGTTAAATCAATACACAACTCTCTGAGATTAATATGAGAAAAAAAAAGAGGAATGTCTTGATTTTCCGAGTAGACAATCGATGATAAATAGCATGGAACATCTGTTTACCTAGTCACAAATGTTGTGTGTTAAAATTAGCGAGCTGAATAATAGTAATTGAATTTCCTGGTGAAGATGGCTCCACACTTATAAATATCTTTATGAATACAAAAAAACATGGAGTCGTTACTATAAACATTTCTTGTAGCTTTTCTCGTTTGCCGACATTCTTTTCTCACTTCACGTATTGGCGGAGCAGGGTCGCATGAAACAACAGAGACTGTTTTAAACATTAGGAGTTCCGAAAGTTTTCTTGATTTTGTTACGACCTCCGTGTATCAGTAATTAAGTCGCGTGGATGCAATTTTTTCTCCGTAATCTTTGATGATGTTAAGTGTGTCATAATTACATATACAGATTTTGAACTCATTCAAAGTCTCGTCAGTAAACGATTAACTTTGGCATAGCATTCTTAGGTTATATGCCCATTCTTAACGTAGAGCGCAAAACAAAAACCTTTTTTCTTCTCACAAAATGTGGAGATTAGGTTTCTCATTTTCCTTTGATTTGTCCTCTAATGAAGATATGTTACTGTCAGAGTCATTTCAGTTCAACATAGCCGTACATCTATGGGGGTGCATGTATTAGTCATGATGGCTCTTTAACCAGCTAATGTACACATTTAAAAGAGATGACCCAGGTTTCTGTTTTCCTGCCATTCATCCATTCTTTTTAAATGTGTTTGTACTACTTCTATTGGTTTTGTTTGATGTGCTGTGTTCAGAAACGTTATGAAGACATTTATGATCATAGCAATATCATGAAGGAAAGAATATCTAGTATGTCTTCATGTTTCTGTATAAGTATATGAGAATATATTAAAGAGTATCATTAGGAGCCAATTTGTGGCATATGCCAACAGGGGGCGCTGGCTCCTTCCAGGCACCTGGTCCCATCTTGTTAGGGGGTTGACACTTTTATTATTCTAATCTAAGTGCAGCCTCCCCAAACATGAATGAAATAATTGATCACATGAGATTTGTTTTTCATTACATTGTAAATCACATCATTGTTTGTAAGATTGAGAAATCCACTTTTGCTGTCCTTTGTACATTGTAAGAGACAGAAAGAAATGAGGTCCAATTTCACTGGATGTGTCATCAAGTTCAAGAGCCGTAGTACTACTGAATGTCAAGCACAGGCCAAATTCATAGCTCTTCAAAGGCGTCGGTGACATCTCCATAGAAGTGAAAGATTCTGAAGTTGGTCACTGAGAAAAGAATTTGGTAACTGAGAAAACGTCTTTGTTATAGTCAAACTGTGTTGATTGATGCTTTTTTCAATCCTGTTGGATGTCTTCCATCTCTTGGGGGCCATTCAATTATATGATATGAACCAGTTCAACTATCAGAATGACAATTGACACGCTCGGTTCACCAAGTTCAGAGAAGTCAGATGTCTGTGCTCAAACTTGATCATTGCAATACTTCTTCTGACTTCAAGTGGATGCTCACATGTAGTCACTCCTTTGTCTCATGAAAGCATACAGTCGCTGCTTGTCTGTCTGTGCGTTCATCTGTATAGAGCCATATCTCCTAAATCCTTTCATATATTTAGGTTATACTTACAAAATATAATCCCCATGACCTTGGTTTGTGGCCCACCCTGTCTCATGGTCAAAGGTGAAAGGTCAAGGTAATTCTGCACTTAAAATCTTATTTCGCCCATATCTCCTTCCAGTATTGAGTGACCCAGGTCATAATTCACATTCTTATAATGTTATACATTGTATATTGTTATAAATGTGCATGATAAGAAGCCTGAATTTACCTTTTACACCCATCACAATCTTAAGTAGCTTCTTCGCATTACAATATTTCGCCTTCTGCGAATGCAACACTACGTATAGGCAGCTCTCATTGGCTTCAAAACCAGACACAAATATTTGTATGTTTAGTTAAACATAAAAGACGAAAAAACTCCGACTGTTTGAACTAGGATAAGACTTAGCGCTTAAATTCAGTTTGCATGACTTTTATGGTGCAGATCAGAGACAAGTTTTTGTGGCTTTAATTTCATTGAAATATTTCAAAAAAAGAAGGAAAAAAAAAGAAACAAGAAGAAAATATCATACGAAAACCAGAAGCAAGAATTACGTGAATATTTATGTGCATAGAATTTCAACGCAAAGTGTTTAAATGATTTGGTAGACGGCTGAGAAGGAAGGCGAGATTTATCAGAAATGTTGCGATTTCACATGCTGTTTTGGAATCTGTTGGATAACCGTACCACTGTAAGACAAATCCCTTTAGGAGCAAGATTTTTCTACAGAAGATGTTTCATGAGACAATTGGCATATCATGCCTGTCGATTGATCCGCTTGCAGTTCTTTTGAATTCTGCCTGACATGTTCGACTTTGCAGTGTTGACTTTAGCCGATCTGACAGACATCGGTTACAAGTGAAAACTGTGATGATATTACATGCGAGTCTGCTTGACAGATGTTGGGGAATATCAGGCCATGTACAATAATTGTTATTGAAATCACATGCATTATTTTTTTTCCTCTGAAATACTCGTAATATTCTATATGCTGGTGTGACTCACATTTGCATTGTGCTTTGAAACTGATATTGTGATAAGAGGTTTGAATTTGTCAACGACCGTCTTGCAGTCATTTCACTGGATCTTTCTAAGCCATCGTTTTACTGGATTTTGCGTACATTCGGAAATCTTTTCAGGACATCTTAGTACAAAAATTTATTCTGATAGATTCATTTTGTAATGTTATCGTTTTTTTCTGGACATTCTAGTGCAAAAAAAAAATTATTGGAATAAATTCAGTTTGTAATGTGATACAGTATGTTAATTTCAGTGAGCCAATTTTCTTTCGGAAGGATAGAGTGTATCTGTTTTAGAGTGATATAGAAATCCAGGTTGCACTTTTGATGCAAATTGTTACAAAACTAACACCAATGTGCAAGATAAGCTAGTCAAATGCTGTTTCTGAATGGCTGGATGAGCATATGAATATATGAATTGCTTCACATGCCAAATAAACAACAAAAACATCATCGTCATGTAATTTTGCAGTTCTGCTCTGTTTATGAATGGCGCGGTGGTCTATATTTTTATTGGATAATATTCAAAATCGCGATAAATATGATTTTGGCACAAGGATATATACAAGCATGTGAGATCTTTATTGAAATAACTTCTTGAAAAAAAAGAATTTTGGGAAATATATTGGGATTTTTGGCGCAAGATGGAAAAAAGACGAAGCAGGAAAGTTACGGATTCTGAGACAGGTACATATTTCATTTTTCAACCTCCAAAACTGAAGAGTATGTGGGAATATAAGATTAAACTGTCATTACTTATCTGTGACCTCATATTTTTTTTTTAAAGATTTTTTAGTACACTAGCACTCTAAACTGTTTACCCTTGGGTTGACTATGATTTATTTTTTCGTCTTTTTATGTTTAAAACGAGCAGGACCAATTTTTGAACCATGTTAATTTCTGAACACTCTCAAATATCAAAGATATGTTTGAATCATGTGTTTGCATCAAGACTTTAAAATGAATTGTAGTGAAGTTTATAACATTTATATATTGTACAGTAGAATCTCGATCGTCACCTAAAGGCCATGTCACTTAGGAGACCACTTCATGATAAAGACCATCAAAATTCAGTCTGATTATCATTAATCATGGTTATTTTGACCTCACTTAGGAGACCACTTTGCAATTAAGACCATCAAATTTCAGTCTGCTTATGTTGTTCTAGGCTATTTCAAACTCACTTAGGAGACCACCTCATCAATCAGACCCATTTTAGTCAGTCGTTTGGGTGGCCCTTAATGGCAAGATTTCAGTGTACATTTATTTCCATTAGATGTTTGAAATACATGTATGCCTGATAAAAAAAATGGGTAAATCATTGTACCATAGCAATATTTTAATGTATGAGACAATTTCAAGCAAAAATAAGACATGTACTTCTACAAAGTTGGTTGCTTGGTTGGTTGTGTTGTTGTTTAACGCCCCACTCAATAATGTTTCACTTAAATGGATACATCACCGTGTGCAAGTAAAGGGCGACAAATTTTGCCTATGCTCAGCACTTATGGCTGTAGAGCAGGGAGGGTTCTATAACATGCCAACACCTACTGTGACGCGGGACCTCAGTACCATGGCTTGGGCTTGAACTCTGGACCTCTTCATTCAAAGTCGAACACGCTAATCACTAGGCCAAGGTGGCCCTGCTTGTACCGTAGCAGGTTATGTGGCCTTTCCTAAGACATTGATACCTGCGATTACGCTTCAGTCACTTAAATCAGGACATCATCATAATATTGTGAAAGATTATGTCCAGTATGGTGTGAAACAGTACGAAACAACTAATTTACATGACATAGATGGTAACGATGCACTATAACAAAGTGCCACAATGTAAAATTGCTTGAAAGTGTATATTTATGTACCTATACAACATAATGCTGTTGTTGATGTTGATGTGTTGTTCTTTGCCTTCCAACTGAAATATCGTTCACTTATGTGGAGACTTCAGCATACGCTAGCCAAGGGCTACAAAGTTGGTCTGTGCTTGGTACTTACAGCCATTTGGCAGATATGGTTCTGTGATAAGGACAATTTTTTGAAATAGAACCTTGGCTTTTCTGTCTAGTCTGAAGGACAGGAAAAGCCTGTTACCTACATACAGTGTCCTGTTGGGGCCATCGCTCCCTCGCCATAACATGAACACGACGCAAGGACGCAAAAACACGATGCGAGGTCACGAAAACACGCGAAAGTACGATGCGAAGGAGCAAAACCACGATGCGAGGTTGATATCGCAACATCGCATCGTGTTTTCGCTTCCTCGCATCGCGTTTTCACGACCTTGCATCGTGTTTTCGCATCCTCGCGTCGTATTCATGTTAGGGCGAGAGAGCTAGGGCGCAATGGCCCAAACAGGACACCGTACCTCCATGCACTCTGAGTTAATTCCAACCAAATACCTCATGATCTGATGGCAAATATGCTAACCACTGTGCTAGGACGGGTCTCTATGTATCACAATGTTCAGGGCAAGCATACAGTTGATCCTCACAAGAACCTAAGTTAATTATGTGCAAAGGCTTGCAGAAGGCCAGTATAGTATCTCCATTCATAACAGGGTTCTCTCCTTAAATAAAAAAAAACTTACAAACTATACATGTATAGTCAAACCTTACTTATCCAAGTTTCAGTAATCGGAGTGCTTCATCATTTGGATAAAATTGGCTATGAGGATAACTATTGAATTGTTTTGGGTCAGAATAAAAGGTATGTTTCAGTAATCCATCATTTTATTCATCAGCAGACTTTGCTTGGGAACAACAGTGTCCACATTATGGTGGCGGGATACAAATTCATAAAGTAATAATTGCATCTGGGTTGGGAGGTGATCTGCGACCATCTTGGACCATTGCAATAGAGATCGACCCATTTACCCTGAATATATTTTAATAAAACTATTAGCCAGAAAATTAGCCAATAATGTTCTTTAAGCCTACTTGGATAAAAATTGTAAATAATATAATTGGCTAATTACAGGGTGTGTCCTTTGTAATACTATCACAGTAGTCTTCTGCATGTGTTTGTACTGATGTAACACAGTGATATATTGCTACTTCATACCTATGTACTTACATACTTATATAACAAAGTGATCTACAAGGAAATTGATGATTAAGAAGGGTAAACACTTGAGCAACAGTTATAGGGAATGTCCAGAGTACATATAATAGCTACTGTGTCATACATGTAGCTACTGTTTAAGAAACTTCAATTCAATTACTTGTGCTGTGTTGTTGTTTTGTTCAACAATGAAATCCCACAACAGAATCTATCATTCATATGGAGACATCATCTTGGTTTCAAATATTGGCCTATACATATACAGTGGAACCTCGCTATTAAGACCACCCACGTGACTGGCTAAAATTGGTCCGATTAGTGAGCTGGTCTGATTATTGAGGTGGTCTCCTAAGTGAGGTTGAAATAGCCTAAAATAATTATAAACAGACTGAATTTTGATGATCTTAATAGAGAGGTGGTCTTCTACGTGAGATGGTCTTAAGGCGAGGTTCCACTGTACTCAATAGTTGGTACCATTCAGCACTAATCAGACCGCCTTTTTTCAGTTAGATGGGTAATATAAATTGAGAGGTTCCATGGTACTATACTTTGGAATGTTACATAGATATAAAACAAAGAAAAATAATAGGGATCATATTGTCCTCCTCCTTATTTCAGTTACAAACTCTGGGCCTCATAGCCCCTCCCCTGAAGCATCATAATTTTCCATAATGTCAGCGGCAATTCAAAGCCTACAAAATATGCCTGAATTCAGTCAGTCTGACAAAGAAAAACACTCTGAACATATGACAGTGTCGTATTGCAAATCTTCTGGACTCCTTGATATGCATGATCCTTATGCACATGCACACTTGTGATAAGCTCTATCACTTCAAATGGAAATGAAGTCACAAAATGTGACATCTGAGAACGACTTACAAAACACTTGTGTTTCG
The DNA here is from genome assembly GCA_016161895.1 of Pinna nobilis. NCBI lineage: Eukaryota > Metazoa > Mollusca > Bivalvia > Pterioida > Pinnidae > Pinna > Pinna nobilis. Next base: position 24,478 of record JACSZP010033743.1, read on the forward strand.
CTTACATGAATGTGTGAACTCTTATCTGCTATAGCTAGAATCAGTCTTAAGAGTCCATTACTACAGTCATAGAAAAAAGTGTTCCGTCAATATAGCGGATGGTTGGTTGTATTGTTGTTTTACGTCCCACTCAAGAATCTTTTACTTTTATGGAGACATCACCGTATGCAGGTGAAGGGCTACAAATTATGCCTATGCATGGCACTTATGGTCATAGAGCATGGAGGTTCTTTAATGTGCCAACACCAACTGTGGCACAGGGACCTTAATATTTACTGTCTCATCTGAGAGACAGAGACAGCCAACCCAACCATGGCTTGGCCTCCAAAACCAGACCTCAAAAGTCGGAGTCAAAAGTCGGCCACAGTGGGCCCATCCAGCTGATCTCCAAGGTTCTGTTTGAAAGGTTATTTAACAAAGCATTTCTATCTAATGATGTCTCTCTGCTGGTGGTCATTCACAAAGAGGTCAGATAGGAAAAGACCTACAACAACATTGTATGACTGGTGTCGCCATGGCCTAGTGGTTATCCTGTTGGCCTTCTGATCATGAAGTCCCGGGTTTGAATCCGCACCATGCTGCAGTTGGCTATTCTTATCTTTCAGATAAGACAGTAAAAATCAAGGTGCCATGTCATAAAAGGTGTCAGCACATTAAGAAACCCTGGTCTACACATGTAAGAGCCGAGCATAGGCAAAATTTGTCGTCCTTCACTGTCACACGTTGACATCTCCACGTAAGTGAAAGATTCTAGAGTGGAACGTTAAACAATAGTGCAAACTTCATGTACCGATATACTAATCTTCACTTGTCCCAATTTGTTTTTCACTCGCCATGAACGAGCAGATGCATGTTTTCCCTGAACTCTGCCAGTCATAAGTATGACATTCTAGTGACCATAGAGCTTATCTATTCAGGAAATGATCCTTAAGAGTAAACTCATTTGTCTGTATGTGACTAAGTCTGAACTTTTGCAGTAGTACTAGGAACTGGGAAGTACTACTTCCTGTCACAGAGAGCATTTACATATATACAAAACATTTAAAAGCATAAACACAGCCAGATGTTGGGCTTGTATTGTTGCTATATCTATAAATAACAAGTATAAGTACATATAT
>JACSZP010033748.1:0-15876 GCA_016161895.1 Pinna nobilis
ATAAATGTTCATTAAGTTAGCTTATATTACATAAATTGGCTACCAAAAAAATTTGATTGTCTAATTTTTGGCTTGCAAATTTTCGAGTTTGGAACTAGTTCTGCAACTTTTTAGCTTTGGTAACAGATGAAACATATTAGACTGAAAATTAACACAACTATATCAATTTTTATTTGAATGCATATACATATAAATTTCACACAAGATTCAAACTATAAAAAATATCTGCAAGACAGTTGTAACAATATTCACACACAAACTCACTAAGAACAATAAATAAAATGTAATTGATATAATCAATAAATGTTTTGTAGACTTTTTTTCTAGTAGCTGGGACATGTTTCACTAAATAACTTTATAACATCCCTAACTCAAAAATTTGATATTACTCATAAAAAATTATGACAACATTTGAATACATTAAAAACACCAAGATTTTAAATATGACTGCGAATAATATCATATAATCACTGGTCAGGTGTAAAAGCCTAGTGATAAGAGCGCTTACCACTTGTGCAAGATTCCTTGGTTTCGAATCTCAGCATTGAAAAAACGTACGTTGTTGTTGTTGCTTTGTTGTTAAACATCCCACTCAAGAATATTTCACTCATATGGAGACGTCACCGTGTGCCGGTGAAGGGCGACAAATTTTGCCTGTGTTCGGCACTGCTGGCCATAGAGCAGGGAGGGTTCTTAAACGTGCCAACACCTGCTGTGACACGGGACCTTGGTTTTTACTGTCTCATCCGAAAGACAGGGATGGCCAACCGCGGAGTGGTGCTGCGGGAATCGAACCCTAGACCCCTCGGCCTGAAGTCGAACATGCTAACCACTCGGCCACGGAGGCCCCAAAAAACGTACGTCAATAGCATAGACAGCATAACGACTCTTCCAGGACAATCTGAAGTTGTGGGCTATTCAAATTGAACTATAAAAACCAAGGCCTTGTATGATAATAGGTGTTCAATCAATAATGATTCCGACTTGTCAATTACATGTTTATTAAAAACCGAGTTAAGGCAAAGATTTAAAATCAGAATTAGAGGAAAAATACGAATGTCTTCAGCTAAGTGAGAGATTCTCGAGTGTGACATTTATTAAAACAAACGTAGATATTTTGGAATCAATAATCATGGATCAGGTGTGAAATTAAATCATAAGGTTTATAATGAAAAAAGGGTCAAGGCCATGAATGATGTACTTTGATGGGTCCTGATGTCTAAAAGCAGTTGGACAAGAAAACACTTGACTTCATAAATACAGCTCAATATCTACTTACACATTTTGGTCATAAACCTTACTTGTATCTTGTGTCAGTCTTTCTGCCTAAGTACAGACATAAAAAGGAACAAATAACAATAGAATACTATTGGGGTTCATAGAAATACCGGTTGTATTTTTAAAGCAAGTTGAATAATAGTTTTTGCCTAATAATCAAACAAACCCAGTACTGGAAGAGTTGTTCCATCATTTTTAAAGATTATTTATTATACCTATTTCTGATATCTTGACTGAAGGATAGGAATGACAAACACGATATGAAAGGACACTTAGGTCATGCTTGGCCTTGACTGGATTTCTGAGCAGGTAGTTCAATAAAATTTACAAAACATCTGACAAAAAATATATAATAACAGGTGATGTATGACAGATTAGAATTTACAGCATTAACTCACTTAAACATTTGGTCCAAGTGAATTTAGAAAGGAGGTTTAGCAAAACCTACGTTTGATTTACACTCTTGGGGCATAAATATTTGTCACTTATGATATTTCCTTCTTTGTTTATTTTAAATCAACAATCGTTAAATGCTTGAAAAATCCACAGATCATATCAGACTTTGATAAATATTTACTTATTTAAAGCAAGATATTTCCTTATTCATAAAATATATTCATTTCGAATTTTTGTGTTTAGTTCCTTAAATGACACTCTTATTCCCACAGAAAAATTTTCCTCATTGTTCTTTAAGTCTTATGAAACATGACAACATTTTCCTATAAAAGTTTTATCCTCCTCAAAATCATTATTTTCTCAGAATTATCAAAGAGTATATCCAAATTTCAAAAAGCTCAAAAACATTAATTCTATTTCCTTCATGGAAAAATAATAATTTTGCTCAAATTATGAGATTTTGTTGGCATTTACAAATTGTTGGTTTTATATAAAACAAAGAAGAAAAAAATGATAGTGACAAATATTTATGCCTCATGGCTGTATCATATAGAAATAGTGATTCCTGGAAACAACATTCTTGATAATATCAAAGAATAAAAAGAAAACTATAAAAATATAGGTAGACATAAGTTATTGCCTTTTAAGGCTATATAAAACTACTACCTCTAAACAGAAAAGATGATACGCATCTAGAAAAAGTTAAAAATCACACAATGGCTCCAGTTTCTCTGTCATCAGACTCTGTACAAATATTAATAGAACTACACATCCTAAATCAAAAGCATCTGTTTCTGGATAACACAAGAAAAAGCAAGCAAAATATAAATAAAGGTTTTGTAAGTTCACTGGTAAAGTAATTCATTGTCTATGATATGTGATCATCTTAATAATCTACACATCCTAAACCAAAGATACCTGTTTCTGGATAACATGAAAAGCAAGTAAAACATGGATAAAGGTTTTGTAAGTTCACTGGTAAACTAATTCATTTATATAAAAATGTTATAAACTCTCATATCTACTGATACTGCTCACTAAAAGATTCTTGTGGTGAAATTCTAGAAATCCTATAGACACTGAAAATTTATACACATATACATTCAATTCAAACATTACTTTAAGTTCAATTTACAATTTTAATGCTGGTTTGGGATGAGTCAAAATATGATAGAAAATGAATTGAAAACACCATACGTTTAATTTTGCAAAGTGACTGCAAAGATATTCTCAAAACATGCATTATTGTTTGTTACACAAACATCCCTGTCTGTAAGCAGAGTATCGGTAATACAATGCTACAGTATCTAAAATTTGTGTCAAATTCTAAGGTCATGTTCGAGAGGTCAAAATTTTGGAATCAAAAGGAAAGACTGTGGCAGGTGATACATACATTTGTACAGGTGGCAGGTGAAAATCCTGCTTCATATCATTAAAAGTAATGGCAAAAGTTGATTTTACAAACGAACAGACAGACAACTTAGAAACTACAAGCCCTGTAATCTCTGATTAGAGGGGCGTAAACAGAAACATATGGAAACAATATGGTCAAAGATTGATGGGCAAAGGACAGACTCTCCCAATATAAAATTGCTACATATGAAAGGCATTATGAAAAGATACTGAATGTCTAAGACACATCGGCCCTAAGAAAAGCCTTGTCGTAGTGAATGAAGATAATGCATGAAGTAGAATTACATTTAAATACAGTAAAACCTGTCTATAGTAACCACTGCCATAAAAGGCAATCTGTCCTGTGAGGTTTTCAGAAATATGTAGTTCAATGATTCATTAAACAAATGAGCATACATGTATATTTTTAAAAATCTTTTCAAAAGAAAATAATATGTTCAAGAGAGTGCATTTGCTTTTTAAGACTTTATTTCCATGGCTGCAGAAGTGGTTTAAAGCAAGCTTTTACCCGAAAGCAGTTTCAAGAAAATAAAATACATGATAATACCAATCAAATGAAGTTGGTAAAATTTCAAGTTCAAAATGAAAATTGTTTTTGTTCTTTTGTGAGCAATCATTTAAAAGTAATATTTACAATCTACATTCACACAACAAACAAAGTTAAAGCTCTCTTTTCAAACTGGTTCTCTATTACACAATGTCTGCTCTTAAAATTATCATGACTAACATGAAACAAGGATTAATTCAGATCTGAGCCTTACCCTTGCACACAAAAAATGATTGAATGCTCTTAAATTGTAAATTTTTAGCGAAGTCAACTACACTTCAAGCAAATATGGTGAAATAAAATTTACATCTAATTTAAAACACTTAAATTCCCTGACCAGAACGCCATATACATGTCTATAAATAGGAATGTTTCTTTATATGAATGTTGGAGATTACACTTCTAGAATACGAATAATATTACATAAAGGTAGAGATGCATAGAACATTGCAATGCAATATCACATGGGAAGCTATCTATCACACTGTGCAATAAATGAGGACATGCGTAGTTGTATCAAACTTTACTCTTGTAAGGTTAAGAAACAAACTAAGGATAGATGAAACCAATATTACTAGTCTCTAGTAAACTGTCATACAGTTCGCGGAACTTTATTTTGGCAAATCGGTAGCCATGCAATTATTTGCAATACTATATTTTCGCGTGTTTGCTTGTTAATAATTCTTACTTTATGTTGTATTGTGCATTTCATTTAAGGTTTGTATATTAAGTGAGACTTTAATTTTGGCGAGTAAGTGCTCTCGTGTAATTACACGAAAACAATATTCTTGCGAATTAAACGGAATTTACAGTAAACTGTAAGTTGGTCATTTTTGTTGGTTTGGGTTTCGCATTGAAATCATGCTGCCATTAATTCAGAAGATTTACAATGATAGATTGTATTTTCCATTTAGACCATTGCACATAATAGAGGATATTCAATCTGGTTTACCAGATAAAGTATGTTATTATAGCTCATTGATAAGATAAAATCGAGGAATGGTTGAGAGGCCTCACATATCAGGAAGACAAATCATCATGTCTCCCTTGTGTGTGTCTTGTCCCCCTAACGCAAAAATCCCTTGCTACTTAATTGAATGAATTAATGCATTGTCCTCATTAATTTGTATTTCTGTACAATGAATAATGTATTGCCCTGGTTGTTGAGATACATGAGAATTTAATTACCCACTACAAATCATTTTCCCTTAGGACATCTGACTTACTTTGGGTAAATAAATCCTCATTTATCCCTACAACCAGGGATATAAATGTATAATGTACATGCACCTAAAATCTCCAACCTCTGTTTCCCCCTTGTAACAGAAAGCATTAACAGGGGAGACAACTGCATCACACTTATCAACTGAACTTTCAATCAGACCTTCTACATTAATGCAATGCAAATGAAAAACTCTACTTATATCAATCAAATAGGTTGTAGACATAGGGTTTATGTTAAGTATTTAAAGCTTTGTGGCTCAAACTGGTAACTAACAATACATTATTGAGACAGTCTGGTAACGATTGTTTTCATCAACATTCAAATAATGAGAAATGAGGTAGATCTGAAGTTTTTTTCTTGAAACTTTCAGGAAAAAGTTGTTGATATTGAGTAAAGGGTTTCTGAATTTCAAGCAGCAAATCAGAATTTTAGCAGAGCCAGAGATAGACTGAAGAGCTTGCAATACATTATGCTATATTTTGAATATAATAAAATCATGGACATCATTCAAAGAATATGTAACAGAATCAACTTTGTCTAGCTTTTTTAAAGCTGCAGTTGTACTGGTGTACATGTAAGTAAAAATGCTAAAAACAACAGAAAATGAAGAACAACCAAATCATGTGTACAGATGTATATAAGTACAACATCCACTGCTACAACTTACTCAACATCAATACAAATATGTGCAATTTCATTATGAAACAGAATCCTGGTTGTTTTAATTCAGAGTAAACTCATGACCAGCCCAGATAAGGTTGCATCCTATAGGTTAATTTATCTCAGAATAACTTGGTAATTGCCAGCCTCGATAAAATTGTAGACCATGGGCTAATTTCAATCAGACTGTTTGATGGTGGCCAGCCCAGATAAGCTTGCAGCCAATAGGCTAATTTCTCTCAAACTGCTTGATGGTGGCTAGCCCAGATAAGCTTTCAGTCTATGGGATAACTTCTTTCAGACTGCTTGATGGTGGCAGCCCAGATAAGCATGCAGTCCATGGGCTAAGTAATCTCAGACTGTTGTTTGATGGTGGCCAGCCCAGATAAGCTTACAGCCCATGGGCTAAGTTATCTCAGACTGTTGTTTAATGGTCGCCTGCCCAGATAAGCTTGCAGCTCATGGGCTAATATCTCTCAGACTGCTTGATAGAAGCCAGGTAAGAACCAAAATACAACATTAAGTTTGTGCCAGCTCAGTGATCTAGGAAAACCCTCAAATTACACCTACTGTAAAACAATACAATGAATAATTGATTCTAAACTCCAAATCATATATAACTGTCCTTTGAGGAATATAAACTTAATACTTATAACCTTCAAAAAGAAGATATAAGAAGTTCAAACTAAAAGTATTAACGAACATCTGATCCCCTAGTTCTTTCTCAGAAACATGAACCAGAAATAGACTTACATGCATACAAAATGGCATAAAACATATTTACCATCTGTTGACACCAACAGTATATAAGTTATGTAAGAAAATTGTTGTTCATTACTTTATAACTGCCAACTGTGTATGAGTACCTTGTAAGAACAGTCTGTGAACAAAACAGACATTTGATGACTTATAGAAAGTGTCTTCATCTATCTCCATTTAAAGCCCCAGTCAGACAAATGCCAGCAAATTTTGAAAAACATTGTTGACTTCATTGAATACAGGTAGCGACACTTGAAAGACAATAGAAAGAATTTAATCTCAAATTTCATGCCAAGAATCTCTTACAGGCATGACAAAACAAATCCCAAATAATCACACAAGTATTTTCTATTGTTCCCTAAAAGGGTCAACTTGTTTGTAATATGTAATTGGTGTATCGTCTGAGGTTTTATATATGTTGCAATTTGTTGCTAAAAGTTTGCTGCTCGGTGGTATTTGTTTCGCTGATAATTCGTATATCTGTTGCAAACGGTTGTTTCAAAGAGAAAACTTTACAAATCGCCATGACAGTGAACAACACTATTTCAATTACATACAACACAGTTGGGAATCCTTAGAGAAAAACTTACGACAACAAAAAATTAGTGAATTTTTTTGGCAGTCAAAAAAATTTGCAAAGCATTGCGACCATTGAACGAACATTGGCGACTATACAAAGACTAAAATACAACAAATTCACCAATTTGTGATCTCTGGCAAATCAGGGTTCATAAATTTTTTGCCAAAGCTCGTGTTATGTGTGACTGGGATTTTACATGTCCTCCTTAATCCATAGTATTGGTTCAATATTGATCAAAGGTAATCAAATAGAATGATATTTTTTTCTATCAATTACTGTTATGGTAACTTGTTTCATCTCCTGACTTTTAAAATATTCTATTACATGTAAGTATTATCATTTAATGATAAAACAAAATCAAGACAAAATTTACTACCAGTAATTCTAAAATTAGATGGAAGAAATAAGAAATGAATACTGCTTTATAAAACTGAATGATTTTGAATAACACCCTGTATGCAAATGAGGATGAGATTTGAAATGAACAAACTGCACTTCAGAACCTCTCCATTAGCTTCTTTGGCGAGCATAAATGGTTTTCTAGACAGCTTTTAAGAGAGATTCATTTGGAAATAATGTGTTGGGACTAATTGAAACTTGCTCTCTCTAACATTAAATGCTAAAATCTCAAAACATTGATTCTGATATTGGACACTTAAATGTCTCTACGAATACATAATACCGATATGATAATTAGATGATTCACATACGTTAAGTCATGTGAAAACAAAATTTGAATTTACCAGTAATTTGAACAATGATACGACTGCTACAGTTTAACTTAATTCCAATGATAAATGTTTACAGCATAGTAATTTGATCAGATACTTTTACAAGTGGTACGATAGAACATGACTATGACTTGGCTGGTCTATGTTATTTTATATTTGTTCTGCACATAAAATAGGGTCTTTCATATATGGTTCTTTTCCTATAACAAAGTACAACATATTCATAAACCTCTCGCTTTGGGTTAATACTGATTCTTGCTTCCCCATGAATATAGTGGTGCTGCCTTTGGATACCACATGAAGTTGAAAGCGGAGAAGATTTACCCCCCATACGACGGATGCTAGATTCAGTGCCATCATACTAAGAAGCCATCCATTATGCCAGAACACTTCAATACATAGATCCTTCAGAGTCAGATCAGAATATACAATCCCAAAATACAAGTACACATTTATAAAAAATAAGATCATCACAAACAGGACATACAATATAAACCTCACAAACAGCCGGTGGTTATGTTTGGCTACACATGTCAGAAGGAAGAGGCAATGATGATCCATGTGCTCAAAGCAGCGATCGCAAAGCTTACAGTGCTTGGTTGTTGAGCCCCTTACAACCTGTAAAAAAAAATGAAAGAAAATCAAAGCTCTGAATGCATAGCTTACTAAATATCACCATATGGTATCATTGCAACACAATGGTAAATTTTTTACTGGAGGTGAAATGTTAGAAATTAACTAAAACAATCATAGTTTGTTTTTGAAAATTAAACAAAATATTTTAGGTTAACATGCATATATACATTAATACATTTAGAATAATATCTCAGGTATGTAGTCTATGAGTAAACAATGACACTAGTAGTGAAAGAATACATCTATCTATCTATCTATCTCTCTCTCTCTCTCTCTCTCTCTCTCTCTCTCTCTCTCATATATTACCTCACAAACAACACAATACTGGTCGATTTTGTTGGGTGGGACACACAAATCCAGCAATGTCATGTATCGTCCAGTTTCTTTGTTCCTAAGTGTTGTTTTAACAGTTCCTACAAAAATAAATGATAAAAACATATTAAAATGAAAAACTAAACAAGAGATGCTTGACGGATCTTGATGTCTTGAAAGTTAGATCTTTATTAAACCTATGGCCAACTGATCAATCCCAAATTGTTGCATGCTTACCTAACTACAAGAAAAATCTGCATGGAAGATTTGAGGGAGATCACTTCAGTATTTTCTCAGAAAAAGCAATAAAAGGATTGAGTTTTTAAGTTTCCCATCTGGGGTCCCAAATTTTTTCCAAATATTCACCTTAGTTTTCCCCTTTTGGGTCACAACTTTTTCTGACAACTCTGAGGGGAATCTCCATGCAAGATTTTGAAAGATCCTTTCAGGACTTTCTGAGAAATAGCAATAGCCCAATTGTTTAGGGATGAACAATGGACTACAGACTCTGGATAGAAGGTAAGTAGATACATGTATACCCACAATTAGTGAAATATTCATATAACCAATTTATCACTTTATTTTCATGGTTTTTTTTTACAATTACATCGCAAGCCAATTGTTAATTACATACAACAGAAAATGTTTAGCTTGGACAGTCATGGAGATTAATTATAAGTCTGGTCTTGACAGGTGTCCAGTTTTAAGTAATACTGCTTTTCTAGCAATGGAAGAGTTGCTTCCCATTTTAAGTCATGCTATCGATGATGTGGTATTTCTATCTTTCTGCCTATAACTTTATGAGTATTTCAAGTAATGACAAAGAAATAATAGTAACAAATTCAAATACTGTATATTCCACTATGTTTCCATAATTTAATTCATAGTTTTACATATTAAACCAGAAATTTCCTTTGATGCCATGAAATACAACCACTTTGGTATTGAAAATCTAGATATTGATTTAACATACCTGGATCTTCTTTCAAAACTACCCGGTAAAAGTAAAACATGAACCCCAGTCCTAGTAAACATAAGCCTGAATATATCAGATAAACTTTGGTATCTGAAAATGATGTTAAGGCAAAATATGTCAAAGAAAGATTGAATATCCACAACATTTATCCTTTTATTAGAGCAAAACTAGCAAGCTTAAGAAAATAGAGCTCCTCATTAACACCAATTTGTGTTTAAATTCCAAATTGACAAAATGATGGCATAATCTCAAAATTGACAGAAAAAAGGCTTACATCTGAACCCTGGCAGATACAATAGTGGGCTGAAATTTAAAATGCTTACTAAGGACACAAATATTTACATTATGTGTTTAAACATACTGCCAAACATGAAAGCTAAAATTATGTACTTTTATCTTTACCACTGGTATAAAGCAATGGATGGATGGGCAAAACTAAATTTTGATTTCTAGAAACTTTTGGCAACTTCTATGAGGATAACAGTGCATTGAGGAAGCATGTACCTTTTCCAGAAATAATGTTAGTAGATATCACCTTTGCTTCATCGCCAGCATAAACATTTGATGAAGCAAATGCAGCTCATCTGGACCTTCACGCCAATCGAGCTAAAAATGAAATTCACAAAATACAATGCAAACTTGATACTTTTTCAAACATCATTGGAATTCTATTGATCTCGCAACCAAAAGCTTAAAATCCCTGTGAAATACTATCTCAATCTTTTGAAATGCGAGTTATTTGTAGACAGTGTAATTAACACATGTTTATTTAGTAATCAAATGTGACAACAGTGTTATGTTATTATAGAATATTTAAATGATTAGCGTTGTGATCAGTGTCCAAGAATGGGAGCGAATTAGAGGGTTTGGGGTGGCAGAATAGTGTTCAGCTGGATAGTAATCGTATTTTTGAAAACTGAAAGTCTTGAAAACTCCAAGTTTATCAGCGGTCTCTAGCACTTTGAGTTTTCGAGATTCAACTGTATTGTTTGGAAAAGGATACGAGGTAAAATAAGTATTAAATAAACCAGTGTGGTATGCGTTACTCCAGCTGCAAACGTGCCAGCATACACAGGATTAGGCCACCTGAAATGTACAACATCATATTATGGTTAATACAACTACAAAGAAAAAACACAAGTAATATGCACCTTACTCTATATAATATTAAAATCTCAAAAGCCCATTAAAGTATTCTCCCAAGACCCTTATTGCGATGTGGTACCACCATGCTATTTCAGTTTACCAGCACGCTATCTCCATTACCCCCTCTATATTTTTTTTTCTCCCAACACCCTATTTCATTTTCATAACTAGCAATTATTGACTAAATTAGATCAATTCACTGTTTTATATATAAGTGTTACTTATAATGCACCTCCATGGGCATGCAAACAATAATCTGCTGTGTGGTGCAGTTTACAACTACATAGATACATGTATGTTCTCCCCAATTAAAGTTAATATGTACTTAAGTATCCCGGCACTCTCCAAATGTTTTTTTTAGAGAACACTGAAATACATAGCTTCAAATCTGGGCTGGGCACCTTAAAACTTGAAAATTAACTTAAGTCTGAGAATCCACTTTCTCGGCCAATCAGAATTCAGAATGAGCTGGATTTGAGAATCTTTTCAGACTTATGTAAATTCACAAGTTTTATGGTGCCAAGCCCTGTTGTTATGTTGGAGAGTTTGTCACTTTAGTTAAAAGGCATGGTTGGTTTTTACTACATGTATTACTTTAAATTAGATATCACAATTCCACTGAAAGTTGTTTAAGCTTGGTGTTATACATCAACAAAACAAACATTCAAGTGATATACAAAGGAGCATCATTAGTCCAGACACTTTGTTGCCAACCAAATTTTCTAGATAAATGAAGCTTTTGGATTATTGAAATGAACTCTTCTAATGGTCAAGACAATTTGAAAATTCTACATGTGCAAATTTTATCTTATAGGCTAAACATCCAGTATAACGGGCCTCAACAGTATATGAATTTAAGATAATCACCTACCTGCATACATGGTTTATCCTATGTGTGTGTGCCAGTAGAATTCTTAGCAGACCAAGTAATCCCACAAAAACACATGGTCCCTGATATGAAGGTAGCAGAAACATTGCGATTATCACCATCACTGCATAGTAGATAGCAGGCAAAAACAGGGTCCAGTACCAAGCAAAAATGGGTCCAACAAGCTTGAAGTTTGAATCTTTCTTTGCCATCCATTCCATGATAGGCCTGATTTCGCGATGACTACACAAATTAAAAACATGTTGAATTATGCAACCAACATGAAAATATTTTAAAATCGTATTCATCTAGTGTTAAGATTTTTGTTTTATTTTCTTGTGAAACCTTCAAACAATTACAATGTGTTATGGAACATACACAATAAGACTTGATAGCAATATTACAAGTTTTCATCCACAACTATTTATCCACTGAATTTACTTTTTTATCAGAGGGGAAAGTATCCTATAGTGTTGTCTGGAGAGGTATACAGTCTAACCCGTTTTAATAGACTGCCAAACAGAACAAGCAAAATTATTACATATGACAGGTGGTCTCTTACCCGTAACCAGGGCCTCCGTAGCCGAGTGGTTAGCGTGTTCATCTTCGAATCGAAGGGTCCGGGGTTTGAATCCGTGCAGCGCCACTCAGCGGTTGGCCATCCCTGTCTTTTGGATGAGACAGTAAAAACCAAGGTCCCTTGTAACAGTAGGTGTTGGCACGTTAAAGAACCCTCCCTGCTCTACAGCCATAATTGCCGAGCATAGGCAAAATGTGTTGCCTTCACAGGCACACAGTGACGTCTCCATATGAGTGAAATATTCTTGAACGGGACGTTAATCAACAATACAACAACAACAACCTGTCAACAGGTTTTCATCACATCTTCAAAAATAACACACCAAAGATTGAATTTTAATTAGACTGAGTATGTTCTTACCCTACTTTGTCTCCATGTTTTGTCAGTTCCACTGGATTTAAACCTTCTCTGTTCTGTTTATGTAACAAAGGACTTCCAACCATTGTCAGAATTAACCAACAAAGGAAGCCATGTCCTTGACGAGCAGCTATATGGAGGGGAGTGTTACCATCGGCATCTGCCTGTTGCAGATCACTTCTCTAAAATAAAATTGATAATTATATTACGGGGAGCATAAAACTTGATATAAGCAATGTGTATCACAAGCATTAGCTTGTTCAACTTGAAGAGTACTCTTTTTTTCCACAATTTTATTGAATAGAACACCGAGCTGAATAGACTTCAGTGATCATGAGGAAACCAAATTGCTAATAGGCCACCCCAAGTCTGTACAATGTACATGTATATCATAGAAAATGGTTCATATCTTTAAAAGCAGTTTATCTTGTTCTCAAAACTGCCTGCTTATTTCAATATTTGACTTTTTTGTTACAAAAATATGGAGTAATTAATTTTCTCTGTTAGGTGATGAAACTGCTTTAATGATAGAAAACAGGATGAATTAAAATCTCTGCATCTGAATACAAATGGCTTCTTTAATGTGTAGCAACAGGATGACATACAAATCACCAAAATACAACCTGAAGTTCAAAGTACATAGGTTTTCTCAAATTGTTCATACAGATCACAGATCCTGCACTGTATTTTATAGGAGTACAGAGATTCCTTCTTTTGCTTACTTACTGCATTTTTAAGGAGGAATTTGAAGGCATCCACATGGCCGTACTGACAGGCTATATGTAGTGGTGACTGCAGTTTTTTGTTCACAGACTGGAACTTGACTCCATTCATTTCCAAGTATTTTAATACATATCTGCAATTGTAAACAAACAGTGTTTAACAGTGAAAACTGATTATCTTGTAGAACATTGTACTTATTCAGATACTCACTAAATAACAACAAAGTTAAAAATATGTACACTGTACTGTGTTACCATCTCGTCTACCAAACATGCTAATTATCATGTGGGGATACTAATAAGTTTCTACATGTAAGTTGGCAGTAAATTTTTAAAAGTAGGTGAAGTTAATAGTTGAGTCAAGTTCATCATTTCAATGAAATGAAGGCTTATTTAAAAAAAATAAGATAATAGATGCATGATTTTACTGCATACTGGCTTCTAATCAAATCCTTAATTATGTCTCTATTGATTCTAGTATAGAATATAACAGAATAAAGGTAAAATTCCATCTTTGATGATAGTAATATTCTGTCTGTACAACTCCGAGAATATCATATAAACAGCATCAGAGGTATTAAGAGGAAAACAGATTACCATGGGAACTTGCTGTCTCACTATTGCTTTTATTATCATACAAAGTATAACTTACACACTTCCTGTCTGTGCTGTATGGTGACCAACATCCATGCCATTTTTGTCGACAGCTTCTAGATTACCTCCCCTTTGTACTAAGAGATGAACCACACTCGCTGCACCTCGCTTACAAGCATAGTGAACTGGAGTTTCATCAAACTCGTTTGGAGCATTCACATCCGCCCCTGCTTCAATTAGCAGGTAAGTAATGCTCCAGTCCCCAACAAGACATGCTCTATGTAATGCTGTTTGTCCATGCCAACCTACAAAACGTTTTAGAATTTCAGAAATCTTAAACACTATTTCCTATGTTTGTGCAACAAATAAAACAGTAAGTTAAAACTTCCAACTTTAATACATGTGCAGAAAATCACTGACCCTATCACCTCAATTTCCCAATAAGACTGTGCAGTAAGAAAAAATGTGGTTCAACACTGTACATGTGAATACATGTGTGTGTCATGTACGCGTGAATGAGAGAGACAGAGAGAGATAAAAGAGAGGATTTTATGGATATGTAGATGAGAAATGGCAAATCGGACCAGATAGCTCAGTCGGTAGAGGGGTCGCATGGTTAGCATGAGACCTGGGTTTGAATCCCAGGCTGGCCGTCACTTTTTCCTCACCTATTAGTATTACATACAATAACTCACAGGAAGCCATAATTGTGTCTCGTGTGGGATTTAAAAGGTGGAAATCTCATGAAAAGGAGAACGAGTGTACCAGGACATGTCAGATCCGGTAGCTCAGTTGGTCAGAGACAAATAATGTATCGGAGTTGGTAGAGCAGCCGCACAGTTACTGAGTTAGTGGGGACCCTGAGTTCGAATCCGTCAGGTCTTCTCTTTTCCTCACCTATTATAAATATCATGTAGAATTCAACAGATATAAAATTTACCTTTTTCATGTATTACTTTCGGATTTTGCTGGATCATCTGATGCACAAGAGGTACAGCGCATCTACTGATCGCTTCCTGCAACATCTGCAAGTTTGTCGACCCAAGGTCTGCGGGATTTACACCTCCGGCATTGGCAACAGCCGCCCCGTAACTCACAAGGGGAAAGTTGGTACTTGCCCGTACATTTTCCTCATCCATTGTTGTAAAGTATGTGGTATTGTGTCGATTCAAAGATTGACAACGATTTTCACATAGTGAGGTAGCAAAGAGATATTATTTTTCAAGGCCTGATGATCGCGTATCCTAGCTGGTTACTTCCCAGTATAATGGCGAAGGCGATTCTCGAACCCGATTGATACACGTTTAGCCCAGTTTGTGAAATGGATTATTAATGATTTGACGAACAAATATGCAGGCGCGGATCCAGGATTTGAAACTAGGGGGGGGGGGCGCAACAGTTTGCAAACGGTTTTGAGTCCAAGATGTAATTATAAGAATTAGGGAAGAAGTTAAATTAGAATTAATTGATTAGAATTAATTTTAGATTTTGCATATAAAACGATATTTTCCGCAATTTTGTACAAACCTTGACAATTTATGAACGTAATTTTTTTGTTATAATAGTCAATATGGATCTTACAGTATAGATTATCATGATTCTTTTAGCAAATACAGGCGCGTCGGAAGCTCTTTAAGATTGGGGTGGCGGAACTGGGACGGGGAAGGACTGGGTACCCGTGACCCTCTCGGATTACAACAACAAAAAATTGTAATTTGAAACTTCAATATCTGCAGTGTTAATGACCTAGAGTTGTATGGTCGTAAATATTATCGATGATATAATGACCACATTTCAGTTGTGGCCTTGTCAAATTTAGAAGATTTTCAAAATTTGGAATACTACTGTATTTTTTTAAATATACTTTTAAATTTTGTTAATGCATTACTCACTTGAGGCACGTCGTGAATATAAAGTTGGATGAATGTAAGTGGAAAGTTCTCGTCGAGCGGAGCGAGGCGTGAAAATTCTTGGAAATTTGTTATTAATCAGTTTTTGACATTTTATACAAATATAACGAAAAAATTACATGCATATTTTGAAAATTTTAGCGGGACGCGCGCCACGTGTGCTCCCTTGAATCCGCCACTGAAAAA
>JACSZP010033755.1:2064-12394 GCA_016161895.1 Pinna nobilis
TCGGTAAATAGGCCTATTCTATAATAATCTAACACTGCAGTCAACTTTGTTTACTAAATAAACACATGGTAATTAGAATGCCTTCCAAAAATTCGCAAAAGATTGAGATGATATTTCATAGGTATTTAAAGGGTAGGTCTGTGAGATTTATTCAAGAGATCGAAAATTTCGCCGTCGATGTTCGAAAGATCGAGGCTAATTTTGCTTAATTTATCAAGGAAAAAAAACCGGACCGTAGCTTTACTTCGAGGGATCGAGAACTTCGAGACAACAACGTTGAGTTTTCAAGATTTGACTGTATCTTATTCCTTGATTCGCCAGGATTGATGTTCAATCAACTCAGATAAACAGATCATACCTGCTTCAAAGACCAGTTTTGTTTGATTTGAGTTAAAGCAAATAGTCCAGGGGCCTCAGATCGGCAAATGACAGATAACAAACTGCAGTTTCAGAATGACTGCCTATGCATGAGTAAATTTATGGTGATTGGATCAGCTTGTGATGTGAATCACTGATACAAGAAAAGCAGTTAGATTCCTCTACAGTTTTATACATGACAATGTTTTTATTGGGTCCCAATGCTATAAAATCATATCTCCCTGATGAAGGATTTATGAATATCAAACAATCCTGATTATCAAAGGTCATGCTTCTCTTGTCAGGAGGTTGGTAACATTAGTCGGTTGTATTGCTGTTAAACATCCCACTCTAGAATCTATCATTTACATGGAGACATCACTGTATGTATGACATTGAAGGTTGACAAAATTTGGCCTGTGCTCAGCAATTATGATTGTTCAGGAGGGGCTCAGCAATTATGATTGTTCAGGAGGGGCTCAGCAATTATGATTGTTCAGGAGGGGCTCAGCAATTATGATTGTTCAGGAGGGAGGTTTCTTTAATGTGTCAACACCTACTGTTACATGGGACCTCAGTTCTCATCTGATCGACAGGGATGGTCAACCGCAGCTTGTTACGGATTCAAACCTGCGACCTCACGATCACAGGGTGAACACGATGACCCCTTTATCATTAGGAACAAGAACATGGCCCTTAGATGTTTCATCAATTCCTTGAAGGTTACAACCCAGAAAAGTTGTTGTTAATGTTGTCATGTTTTATGCTTATTTAATCATCATAGCAACATCAAGTTGATGCAGGCTTTAGAATTTTTTATCCATGCGAGGGACTTTTTTTTTATCTTATGCTGTGAGAGATCTTTACTTTGTCCAGCCAATCTCGTGAAACTTAGTAGTTAAAGGGGTTAAGATTTTTTAGACCTGTAAAAATATATTCCCTTGAATTACTGACCCACTGAATTAAAGAACTACCTGTCTTATGTGACCTAAATGTATGGTTCCAAAAATAGTTTTTTACTATATGAATCACCTGAATTAAGAGACCACTTGCCATATATGACCCTTTTTGCCCCTTCCTTTGGACGGTCTCTTAAAACAGGTTAAACTGTATATTATACATGTAGATACATATACTGAATCTTAGAAATCACAGGTAAGTCCAACAAAAATAATCTATTTAATAAAATCTTTCAAAGGTTTTTTGCCAGTAAAAGATCTCCCCTATTTTTTCTTGATTTTTCATAGCAAAAAAAAAAAAGAAAAAAATCTGGTCACAAAAGAAATTTGATATGAAAATGTTTGTTTTACTTCGTCATACTGAAAATTAAGAAGGCTTTAATCAATAGTAGCATAGATCGTCACACAGGGCAACATATGTCTTTTTATTAGTGATCTACACATTGTCTTCCCAACAAAATATGCACATATGTTAAAAGCTAAATACTTAATGTCTGGTAACATCATAATTTTAAATGGCCTGTTGCCATGGTTTCATTATGTATGAGGCATACAAAGTGTTTCCCTGATCTGAGCTGTCCAAAACAAGCAAAGAAATCAAACGTCTGTTTGCCAGTCTGCCAAGAAAATCACCCGCACAAGTTGGAAAAAATATGATGACTGAAAAAAATGTAGAAGGTCTGATTGGAGAAAGTTATTTTGACATTTAAAACTGCAGGAAAAAATTTGATGAAGTAGAAGAGAATAGTATTTTGTATTTATGTTTGGTTCCCAAAATGGCTTTTTCCTATATAAATCACCTGAATTACGAGACCACCTGTCATTTGTGACCCTTTTTGCTTTGCCTTCACTTAGACAGTCTTTTAAAACAGGTTAGACTGTACATTATTGCTGTTTTACCAAAATAAAGTTCTGCAAAAATGTCAGGATTTACAGTAGTAATCCCCTTACAGTCATCTTTGAGTTTGAACACCACTCCCTACTCCCTCCCTAGTTTTAAGTCTTCTCTATCCTAAGTTTCTCAAGTCAGAAATTTTATGACCATGCAATATACAATGGTGAAAATTTTCTAAAATAACCATGCAAAACTTGCAAGGAAATAGACAAAATACAAATAAAAATAATGAAGGTTGATTTTATGGGAAAGGGAAGTTGTTGAGTTGTCATTCTCACTCAAGAATTGTCCACTCGTGATAGGGAGAAGTCATTGAACACTGGTAAAGGGCCTCTAATTTTGGCTCTTGTAACAGGAAGGCAGTGACAGAACAGGGAAAACAGTGTTGCATGTGGACATTGCCTATTTTAATTCTCAGTGCAGTTAGATGATTTAGATCCATTTTGTATGTTTTTGCTATTTTGATAATTACTGGTACAGTGAATTAAAAATGTGTGTTTAAGACCCTATAAAAACACAACAAAATACCGATAAGCCTTTATAAGGAGTTGTTCTATGTACAGGTTGATGTGTGCACACAAGGTACATTCATGGCTGCAAAATTTTAGTTTACCATGTGTCTAGAGTGATCACGTAATCAGTTTTTATACGCCCGTCGAATGACGAGACGTAGTATGGTATGGCGTTGTCTGTCCCTCCGTCTGTCCGTTAACTTTTTTTTGTCCGACATAAATCTGAAACTGTGTATGATAGATTCATGAAACTTCATACACATCAAGACCATCACAAGGCGCAGTGCAGTGTCTAAGAACCGTAACTCTTGCTGCAGTTGTTACTGAGTTATTGCCCTTTGTTAAAAATTAATTTTTTTCCTTTGTCCAGAGCACACAAATTTGTTGTTTTCATTCTTTGGTCATTTTCCCTGTAACAAAACTTGCGACATGCGTATGATGTGCCTCAGAGAGGCTCTTGTTTTTTCTTGTGAACATTATTCCAAAATAAAATCCAGTGTTTATAAGTTTGACGCTTTTGGCGTTGAACAGTGAGAGTTCACATGCCAAAACCTATTTAACAGGACATGGTTTTTAATTTTCCTCTGAAGGCCAAGGAAATGGCAGCTGCTTCTGCTGAAGGGACTTGAATCCAAGACCTTATGATCTGACATTGGACACACTATGAGCCCTTTCAACCCCAAGTATCGGAATGGTATATTCTTTTCTATTATCTGGACCATTCTATTTCAGTCTGTGGTGTTGAAAGGGTAAAGGAATCTCAAATGCTCTCATTAGTTAAATATCAACAAGTTTATTACCTGTAAGTGAACATTTGTGCATTGGATGGTCACATAATTAAAACATGTGATACTGTAAGCTGAGATGCTAGTTTTTGAGAAAAATCCTGAAATCAGGAATTTTTTGGGGGGGGGGGGAGGGGTTCAGTTCAGGATTTTTTTCCATATAGAAAATGCAATATTTGGTTACATTTCTGGTGTAGATGAACAATTTCAGGATTTTTTGTCCAATTGTACTAGGATCTCTGTGTAAGCTTTCTTTCCAGATTTTTTCTGCAGAATACTGCAAGTTTAGGCAAGACAATTATTGAACTAACAGTGTTCTTGGAACTTTCTGGGCCAGTGCTAATAATTTAGATCCCTATTACATTATGATTCTTTTCTTTACTTTCAGCCTCTTTTGACTTCATATATCAAGCTGGGACTTCTACTGTATTCATAGGACTTATAAATGCAAGTAAGTAAAGTGATTTTTTTTTTTTCAACTTCATGCTCATGTGTGCTTTTGTACTTGTATTTTCACATTTCTTTAATCTGAGAATCATTTCCGGTGGCCTTATTGTTATAGCCTTGCACTTTAAAACATTAGGTCTCTCACATCTAGCCAGCCCAGGTTTGAGCCTCGTTTGAACCTAAGTTGATAGTGTGAGACACATTTTTTGTGGAAGTTGAATGATCTCTTCAAGGGTGCATATGTAACCAGGTTCTGTTCCTCTACCAATAGAAACTGGTTGCTGCTATATATGACAAAAGATTGTCAAGTGTGGCATAAAACGGAAAGAAACAAAATAGACAAACTAAAGCCCCGTTCACACTATCAAAGTTTTCTTGTACATGTTTTCTTGGTCAAAGTTTTTGACAGAAACTTTGACAGTGTGAACGGTCAAAGAAAACTTTGATCAAAGTCCTTCAAAGAACTTTGACAGAATAGAAACTCAGCCTATTTTTCTTCACACTTTGACGGATTTTGACCAATCAAAACAGAGAATCGATATGATGCGGTTTGCCTGATTACGTAGTAGCCTAGCATATTATAACAGATGTCTGTAAAAACAGATTTATATGGACAAATAAGAAAGAGGAACTTATAGATTTTGAACAGGATCCTGTATCCTGAAGTTTCTGCAGAAGTGAGTTATATTGGCTCGATTGTCATTTCCTCAATAGCCTCCTCCTCCTTACACGAACCCTTTTTCGTATTCGGCGTCTTAGCATAGATATGCATAAATCAACGCTGAAAATGTCATCCTCAAGCATATTTACAGGATACCTGCATATTTCCCGCGTATTCTTGTACAAGTCGATCAAAAAACTTTGACAGTGTGAACAGGCAACTTCGTCAAAGAAAACTTTGACCAAGTTTTCTTTGACTGACTTTGACCAAGCAAACTTTGATTGTGTGAACGGGGCTGATGACCACTGCCACCATCTGATTTAAAGATTGTTGAGTGCAGCATTAAACTGCATAAAAACAAAACACAAAAAGGCCCAGGCACACAGACATAGGTGCTAGAACCATCATTTGCTAGTCACATTGTGCTCTCTGCTCTCTTGTACATGTTTAAGTGTCATTCTCATAAGGATGTAACTGTGATGCGCTTTGTTATGAGGCACATTAGGTACAATGTAGATATATTGGGCCATCTTTAAAAAATTGTTTGTTTCCTGAAACTTGACCTACTCCGATTCAATTTTTTTTGGTGCTAATTTGTGATTTTTTTTAATTCATCAGTCAGCAGATATTTTCTCATTGCTTATATTGTACTTGCATATACATTGCATATAGTTAACATTTTTCCAAAAAAATTCTACTTATACCTAATCACAGTAAAAAATCTGATTCGTGTTACAGTAAACCAAATTTTTTTAGGGATAGCCTTGGACATAAGTTGATGGGCAGTGAACCACTTTGTACATTGGTGATCAGTGTTATCCTACGGGAAACATATCTGTGTTCTGTGCATGTCCGACTTCCATTTTTGTGATTAATTCACATCAAGATTCCATTAAAATGATGAACCTCTCTTCATCACATTGTAGAACAGAAGTCTCTGTGCGGGACTTGGTTAAATGAGGATGAGGGTTTGAGTTTTGGTTCTAGTTATTTGTTTCCTTTCTATTCACTTGTGGGGCTTCCGTGGTTAGTGTGTTTGCCGTCTGATCATGAGGTCATGGGTTTGAATCCCAGCCATGCTGCAGTTGGCTGTCCCTGTCTTTTGATGAGATGATGAAAAACGAGGTCCCGTGTCACAGTAGATATTTGCAAGTTAAAGAACCCTCCCTGCTCTACGGCCATACGTGCTGAGCATTGGCAAAATTTATCGCCTTTCACCGGAACACTATGACTTCTCTATATAAGTGAAAGACTCTTGAGTGGGACGTTAAACAACAATACAACTAACCAAAGATTTTAACACTTGTTCATTTGAACTCAATTGTATCAGGAATTTAATGTGTTTCAGTCCTTATGTAGCCTTTCCAGTGGAGTATGTATACACTTTCACCTCTATTTTAATGGTTCATTTCCCTCTGTGTCATCTTGGGTGGCAGGAAGAGTTCGGTTTGTGGTAGGGCAAAGTATAATGGCGTAAACTTGATTAAATCAACACAAGAACCTTTACTACAGACTAACTGGGGCTGACATGGCCTAGTGCCGTTGGCATGCTCGCCTTCTGATGGTGAGGTTGCGGGTTTGAATTAGAGTCACGCTGTGATGGGCTGTCCCTGTCTTTTGGATGAGACAGAAAAATCCAAGGTCCCGTGTCACAGCAGCAGCATAAAGAACCCTCCCTGCTCCACTAAGTGCCCTTGAATTGACGACAGTTTGTCAGCCTGCCTGTCTTAGTTATAAGCCTACATGTACATATGCCTCACCGAGAGAGAGAGAGAGAGAGAGAGAGAGAGAGAGAGAGAGAGAGATTTTTATTTTTTATTTTTATTTTTATTTTTATTCTCTTTTCTATCAAGTGTGATCCCATAACAGATTAATGATATACTGAGTCTATATATAGCTCAGATTTCCACTTTGGCATGTTACTACAGATTTGACATTACAAGCCTGCGGTCCAGATGCTAGGAATGTTTGTACTCCTACACTCTTGCTTATTTAATGATCGGTAGTCAATACATGAACACCCCCTCAGCTGCTTCTGCTGCTGGGGAAGAAGAGCATTACACATCACTGACATGGTACAGTGGTAGATTAACTCTTCTGATCTGTCTCTGATGATCAGCGACTTACAATACAAAAGATACCATCCCCCCTCCAAAGCTAACAAACCCGTATTCTACCATGTGTATGTGCATCCATCTTATCTGTACAGTGATCTCCATAATCTGATAAAGGCATGCCACAGTGATTCTGGATGTTACTCAGCTTGTCAGAGCATGTCAGGGCAGACAAACATATTGAGAGATGAATATATCATGCTTGTGTTGTGTGTCTGTGTGTGTACATGTGCTCTGATGAACATGTGTGATCAAGTTTTTGTGGAGGTGTCTGTGTGTGTGTACATGTGCTCTGATGAACATGTGTGATCAAGTTTGTGTGGAGGTGTCTGTGTGTGTGTACATGTGCTCTGATGAACATGTGTGATCAAGTTTGTGTGGAGGTGTCTGTGTGTGTACATGTGCTCTGATGAACATGTGTGATCAAGTTTGTGTGGAGGTGTCTGTGTGTGTACATGTGCTCTGATGAACACGTGTTATCATGTCTGTGTGGAGATGTCTGTGTGTGTACATGTGCTCTGATGAACACGTGTGATCAAGTTTGTGTGGAAGTGTCTTTGCATATGTACTGGTATTGGTGAACACATGTGTGATTGTGTGTGTGATGTGTCTGTGTGTGCACATGAACTGTTGAGCACATGTGTATTTATGTTTGTGTTGTGTGTCTGTGTGTGCACATGTACTGATGAGCACATGTGTAATTTTACATCTCAGTCCAGAACTGATAACAGAAAAATGCATGGAATGAAAAGAACCATATGTGTGGAATAAATTTATTAATTTTCCTCAGAACACATGTAGTATTTAGTGTTTATCCATAAAATATTATTTCCAAACATTTCTTTATTCTTAAAAATTTCCACTCCAATTATGCAATAATTAGATTACCTGCTTTTCTCTTTCTCTCTCCCTGCCTCTTGTATCTACCATTTCTCTCTCTCTCTCCCTCTCTCTCTCTCAAAAAAAAAAAATAAATAAATAAAAATAAAATAAAATGAAATAAACAAAAAAAAAAAAAGAAAAAAAAAAAAACTCTTTCTCTCTAGAAAAAACAACACTGACCTTGCCAGAATATTTATGTCTGTACGTGTTTATACAAACGAATTAATGTTCATATGTAGGTTGACAGGCCTTAGCACATACCTTTGATGCAGCTTTCAAATGTAGTGGTTTCCATAGCAACATGAGATACCTTCCATACCTTCATCATAATAATGGTAATGAGGAAGCCCTTCGTTTATTTATATAAAACTCAGTGTATATAATACAGTAAATTTTCCAACAGAGCTGTTAGGTGTTTTCCAGCGCTAGTTACTACTGGCACTGAGCGTATGGTATGCAGCTTGGTGTTGTGTGATGTTCATCAAGTGACTTAGCAGGTAAAGAGGAGGCTGGGAGGCAGACATTAGCTTTGTACATGTTACTCAGCTGAACCTTGTAATCTGGCCATTTGTCCCTGATCGCCATCTCACTAGCGTTCTTCTACTCGTTAGTAATAATTAATGTGAGCAGGAAGAATTGTTTCTCCTTGTACGCTTCTCTGAATATTCTCCCAGTTATTTTTTACTGTGATTACCTTCCCATGAGACCTGCTTTGGACGGCTGATGTGATAATTCTGATCGGTGGGTGGAAGCACTTCTACAGCACTCATTTTTATGGGGGACGTGTTGTTTTTTTTATGTACACTAGTGCTGTGGTTACCTATTGACAAGATGGAATATCAGTGTTAAATGATGACTGGCTGTACAAACCTACAGTGCCGATGATCCAGCCTTGTACACATATAGATTCATCACATACATTCATCCATTGTGACATCTTTTATTGATCTGTGTGTTAGTTCTCCTGAGCTACTGAAAGGAATACAGAAGCTCACTCCCTCCTCGGCTTGGACAAAACACAACAAATTCATAGCGTTGGACAAACAGCCAAACGTTTGCCGAGGTCACTTCTTGATATTTGCCGGATTTATTAATACAGTTTTATGAATTTCAGTACGTAATAGTTAGCGAGTCTGTGCTGGGAATACCAAGTGTTTATGGCAGGCTTGTTACTTATTGATTCGTGATTGCTTTCTCGGATTAGTCGAAAATAATAAATTTGCGCCTCAAGGTGAACATTATAGTTGTCTTTTGGATGGATAAATTTAGGAAGTGAAAAGAGAAGGCGGCGTTACTTTACCAAGAACCTTTTCATTTCTGTTTTTGTTCCTAATAACAAAATGTTCTCCATAATTCAGCCGACGTCATGCAGAGGAGAATATATTATTTGTCTTGGTAAGTCATTGATTACATGTAACCAAAGATTTGTGTTTTGTTCTCCTGATTAAGTCGCCTGTGTGTATGTAGGCATTGTGTTGCTATATCGTTGAGATGCAGGCATTTGTGCTGCTGTATATCTGTGGAAGATAAGAGGCAGAGAAAAAAATCATTAACGTTAGTGACCAAAATTACCATATTTCTCCGCTTTATGCAAAGCAGGCTAAACAGACTTCGTTGTCCAGTCAAACTGGGCATACTCTAGAACTGCTTAGCATATTGTTTATAGATGAAGTATTGTTGTTTCTATTTTAAGATTGTTCTTATTTTTTTCTTTTGATTTATTTCAATAGACATAAATCTCACCTTTGATATGCAAATGTAGCAGTGATTTAGACAGTCACTGTACCACATTTTTCATAGAGGGGGGGTTAGAGCAGAAGGCTTGAGATGAGTACCTAGGACATTTGAAATACACTTTGGAGGTCTTGGGACTTGTATGATAAAATATCATGGTTAAGATTCTGCAGTCTTAAAGAGATTCTGTCGTAATTTCTACGCTATAAAGTCAAGACCAGAAAAAAGGTTTTAAGACAAAATTTGAATTAACAATTTAGCTAGAAATATTCTTAGAATTTTATTTATTTTGCGTAATAAGTATCGATAAGGGAATTTATACATCAGAGAAGGAAATTTTTGTACTTTTTTGAAAGGGAGAAGGCATTATTTACTGGTGATAGTGTAAAAACCATGCAATCACTGGACAGTAATGTATTTTATTAGGTTGTTTTTAGCTCCAGGTCTTAGAAAGATTGATGATGGAAAAAGAAACAAGCTGTTTTGAGCTGCCCATCTCTCCAGGGCCTAGCATCATAAAACTTGAGAATTTACTGAAGTCTGAGAATATACTGACCTCCAGCCAATCCTGAACTCTGATTGTGAAGCTGGAATTTAGAACATTGAGAAAAAAGTTTCATGTTGCCATCCCAGTACTATTTCTTTGTACTCAGTTGTTTGTTCATCAATCAGCATATCTTTTTTGATAAATTTTAGGTATTTTTTAGGTGGCATCTATGTTGTGCTGGCTATGTTGGGTTTAGGGGAATCATTCTGTATGTTGTTTTTGTTGTTTAACGTCCCACTCAAGAATATTTCACTCATATGGAGACGTCACCATGTGCCGGTGAAGGGCAACAAATTTTGCCTTTGCTCAGCACTGCTGGCCTTAGAGCAAGGAGGGTTCTTTAACGTGCCAATACCTACTGTGACACGGGACCTGGGTCTTTACTGTCTCATCCCAAAGACAGGGATGGCCAACCGTGGAGTGGCGCTGCAGGATTC
>JACSZP010033780.1:0-27721 GCA_016161895.1 Pinna nobilis
TACAGAAGATTGATTAATTATTATAAAACATAGTCACATGACTTAAGTATACTCACATTATCCAAGTCGACTTCTAGCTGTTCTACTTTGGCTTCCAGTTCCTGAATTCTCTGCTGAGGGTTTGAGACAGTGGATCTCCAGACAGAGTTGCCAGTGCTGTAAATATAAAGATGCATAAATCAAACTCCAGGGTAGTTTAACTTTACATAATTTCACATCTTAACCCTTTAACCCCAAGTATCAGAATGGTTTGCTCTCCTCCATTGCGTTAGACCAGTCTATTTGGGTTTGTGGTGTTGAAAGGATTAACTTCACTTTCTTTTCTTTCTGCTTAACCTAGTAAATAAGGAATCAAACACACTATCTTTCAAGGATACATTTCATTACAAAATGTACACTTATAGGGAATTGTAAAGTACCCGATAAACTGGTTTGCTCTATGTCTCCTTTGTGCCATACATAGAAAAATTCACTTTCCCTGGACATTCATTCACTGTTTATTTCATAAAATTCAGTCAAACCTGTTTTAAGGCACTGCCAGAGGGAAGATGCAGTTGCAAAAATGGTTACATACAACATTTGGTCTCTTACATCGTGTAATTTGGATAAGAAAAATATACTCTGGTAAGCATTAATTAAGGTCACATAAAGCAGGCAGTCCTTTAATTCAGTTGGTTGCTGATACAGGTTAGACTAGACTGTACATAGCTTTCACCAAATTCCCTTGTAACTTTCTAGACAGTGCATTCTTGACTACGCGTTGAGCCACTCTTACCTTAGTGCCACTGGTGCGGTGTTTCGTTTGACAGGAACATCTTTGTTGAGTGGTTGTCTTTGTGTGGCCTTTTTACTGCTGTCCCGTACTGGGACCTCGCGGCTGGGCTGGGACTCTTTCTTCTCTGTGGAGAGGGAATTCTGAGACTTGGAGGTAGAAGTATCGGAGCCTGGAATAAAAGATAGACATCATAGGTGTGAACTGAAAAGAAGCTTTATTTAGAAACCTAGCAAAAGAGTAAAAACAGAAACTTCATTTTATCCTTGAATCCTTAAAGAAAGGTAAGAGATTTAACAATATACAACTGACTCATCCAGTTAAGTTGTTTTCATGTCTGGTCATCTTGGTTGTTTAATGTTCTATTCAAGAATCTTTCACTATAGGGAGATGTAACTATACACCGGTGAAGATCTATAAATTAAACCCATGCTCAGCAGTTATTGTCATTGAATAATGAGGGTGTTTTCATATGCTGGAACATACTGTGATACAGGACCTCAGTTTTGACTGTCTCATCAAAAGGACAGGAAAAGCCAACCACATCGCAGATTTGAACTCACAACGGGATGACCACCGGGTCACGTTGGCCCTCATCTGATCATCTAAAAAGTTGTATCATCAATTTTACACAAAACAAAAACAAAACAAAGCAAAAAACAAAAAACAAACATCAATTTCACATAAAAAAAACCCCAAAAAAGACCAAAACAAAAATTTACCCAGTATATAAAATTTTTATTTAAAAAAAAGGGGAATCAAAAATGTTTTTGACCAGCTGATTTTTGTTTTAAGTAGCATTTTGAGTCACAAAATTCTGATAAATAAAATTGACTTATAATTATTGAATTTAAACATGCAACATTTGTTAAGCTGAAGCAGTTGACACTTGCAACATGTTGCAAAACCCTGCAGCAATGAATAATCTGTATAGATGCATTTACAACTCACCAGGTTTATGACTATAATGTCGCCATTTCACCATTCCTATTGCATTCATGGTGAAACAATAATAAATCTGACCTTTTTCGGCAGTGAAATGTCAGGTAAATCCAACAGAGACAAAACTAAAGAATCTACAGCTAATCCCACCTGTTGATGTATGCGTAACACTCTCTGTGTCATTTGTCTGTGCAGTGATGCATGACGGTACACTATTGATTACTTATTGACACCTATCTACATGTCTATTTATGTCACTGGATAAAACGTATGTTTCAGCTTAACAACTTAATCTATTGACAACATGTTAAAATCAATTTCATGACCAAAAATTGCAGCACACCATAAATCTGGTGAAAAAATTCCTAAAATAAAATTTGTAATATCTGATTCAAACTCAATTTGCGTCACTCACTCAACATCCCTAAATGACAAAAATGAACAAGTCTAATTGACTAAACGGATGAGTACATTCTTTATGAACAGGGGTGACAGGTTTCATTTATCTCAATACATCTCTAAAAGGAAAACATCCACTATAAAGCAGTGTTACATATCTGTCACTAATCTTACAAAGAAGAAAATTACATGAAAAAAAAAAGATTTTATTTTCGATTAAGATATGCCTACTTTGACGTCCTGAGAACCAGACTTAAGAAGGAATCTCAAGGTTACACTATGTCTGAAATCAGACAGGTGAAAAGTGCAAGGTACGATCGTACATATGATGTCCTGCCCAGGTAAAATACAGGTGTAAATTGATAACCAGGGGAGGTACCTACATCATTTACAAAAGTTCAGAAAAACGAGGCAATGTTTCTGGTAGCTATCATTATCCCATACATCATCTGAAATTCACTCATCCGTTTACTCTGAATAAAGCTATACTTGTTATTTTTATGATGTAATACCATGAGTAAAGCATAGGTGACTTTCTAAAAGTGTGTGAAAATTGAATTCAGGTAGGAAAATGCACTTTCTTGCATATTCACGTGAACTGGTTGTATTTGGTTGTATAACGTCCCACTGAAGAATCTTTCACTTATATAGAGACGTCACCAATACCAATGAAGAGTGACAAATCTGACCTTTTTAAAATTAAGTTAAGGTAGGAAAATGCACTTTCTTAGATTTCCATATGAATTGATTGTATAACGTCCCACTCAAGAATCTTTCGCTTATATAGAAATGTCACCAATGCTAATAAAGTGCGACAAATTTGGCCTATGCTCGTCAATTATGGCCAATGCACGTCTACCATAAGAGTCAGACAGACAGGGTACCCACAGAATTATTCTAATTGATATGCTTCAGTACCTTCCTACCTCAGTTGAAATTAGTGCCGAATATCAGGCTGGTTAAGTGCTCATACTAAACATGGGACTTGTCATACAAATTGGGACACTCACATGTAAAGTGTGTCAGGAACTCAGACTTTGGAACAAAAGTAAGGACCCCAAAATCTGCAACATTCAGTTGGAGCTAATGTGAACCCAGAAAATGCATATCTTGCTCACAATTAATATTGGAAAATAAAGTCAAACCCCGATATATTAAATATATTAATATAATATTAAAATTGAAGGGCAATTGATTTTCTTTCAAATAAACGGGGTTTTCAAACTAACTGGGTTAAAATACCGGTAATAATAAAGTAATTTAGCTGGGAAACTAAAATCATTTCAAAGCAAGTAGAATTTTAATACATTAGGGTTTAACATACTGGTAGGTGGGATACAATGTATGAATAGAAGGAAGAATGACAAAGAAGTGATAAAAGAAAATATATACCTTCTATAGCTTTTGTGGCAACATTGACCAGATTGGACCAATCCAGGCTAGCCGCTGATTCCGGAAGTGGCACATTATTATTTTGTGTGGCTGGACTGTGACGACTTAGGATTTGTCGGGCTTTGGCGGCCATTTCACTGTCCAACAAAGCACGAGGGGACAACCTGCAAGGCAGATGATACAATGTATATCCTTGTGTTAGAAAACACATTGTAAAATATCTTATCTTGATGATTAAATATAAATGACTTTTACTTCATATGTGATGGTATGCTACAATGAACATACAGTGGAGTTGGTCTATAACAAAGTCACAGGGTATTGACCTCTGACTTTGTTATAAGCTTCATTAATTTTATGCATCAGAATTTACTACATATATAGATAAATAGTACTTCTTTTTGGGGCTTTTATTCCTCTTCGTAATAGCATTGAATTCACTTTAAGCCGATTCGTT
Source organism: Pinna nobilis (assembly GCA_016161895.1). Lineage (NCBI taxonomy): Eukaryota > Metazoa > Mollusca > Bivalvia > Pterioida > Pinnidae > Pinna > Pinna nobilis. Next base: position 3,963 of record JACSZP010033780.1, read on the forward strand.
ATTAACCAATTCTACTATATATTTCTTGCCAAAATTGCTATTCAACAGATCAGTGGATAAACTGATCAATGAATGAACAATAATTTTCTTCACAATCTTCCCAGTGTTCTAAACATTGCTCAATATTTCTTCATACATAACTTAAATTTGTATGACCTTTGGTTAATCAAATGAAGTTACGGTGAAACTTGTATACAACAAACTCCTTAGGCGCACCATAGGGGGTGGTATTTATACAGAGGTTGATCTATACACAAAAGGTACTTTGAGGATAGTAGAAACCGGTCTTTGTGACCATGTGGTCTTTATACACAGGTGGTCGCTAAACCAAGTTTTACTGTAATAAATGTCACTATAAATGCTAGAATTACCTTTGATCTTGTAGCACCTCTTTGGGTAATGCAGGCACGGGTGGTGCTGTGGAGAATATGACATCCGCTAAATTATTGTTTGTGGAGTTATCGCTGATAACGCCTTTCTGGCTATGCAGGCTCTCATCAGACATTGTTCTTTTTAATCGGGATGGTGGTTTGTCGGACTGAGCCTGAAATGAGATTTTATAGTATTATCTATTCTTTCAAAATTCTACAGGATACAACACACACACATAAATATGGAAGTAGTGGATAGAAAAATAAGTATAACATTGTCTCTAAGTCTCCATTATGCCTGAGAAACATGATTGGGCTTTTTAACACCAAATCACTATTAAAGACACCAAAATAACACAGAATTTCAATTAAAAAAAAGAAATGATAATGACATTGAAGCGTCACAACTGAAATTAATTCCATTCAATCTTTGTAAAATGCACCACTACATGAAAGTGCTTTAAATCTAAACTATTTTCAGTGAGAGACTTCCTGAATGACAGATTCTCAGTGAAGAGTTTTAGAGATTTGAACCCAGCACATGAGGGGACTTACAAGGATTCCACGGAGCTCGCTATTGTTAATGTTCATGTTGATCAAGCACTTGAGTTCCTCTTGCAGCTGGTCATTGGACTGAGCTTTGGTAGGCTTGCCAGTGACGCCGGGGCGCAGTCTGGTGTTGAGAGATTCCTCTGACGACATTCCAGAAAGGTTTCTGTGTAAAACATAGACAAATGCATTAAAGGCTTTAATGAATGACAAGGGTATCCCAGCTCTACAAGATTATACATTTAGCAAAACTTCAATGAGTTGAACTTCAATAACTAAAATTTATTGCTGTAGACATTTTTTGAGTCCCAAAGTACCTTATTTTACCCTACTAAAATACTACTCATTATTCAACGTTTTATGAGTCAAATTTCTCGTTGTCTAATATAAATTTTAGCTGGAAATTACAACAAATAGGTTGAACATTTAAATTCACCTTAATGAAGGTTCTGCACATGAGTTTTTTCACACCTATTTTGCTAATTACTACATCGATGCAGTGTATGCAAACTGAGTCTCTGATTCCCTACAATGTGTGCATGTGAGGAAACCTAAAGGGGGGTAATTGTATGCCACCAGAAAACCATTGCAATAGAATCAAGAAACTCAAAATATTTACGAGTCTCAAACTTTTACGGACAGTCCTTCGAACTTGGATGTATCGAAGATTTACTGCATTTGTAATTATGAAGAAAGTGGGCCTTGTTTTGCAATGCTGTGTGAATGATAACATGTTGAAAGAGTACTGGTATGATGTATATATATATATAGCAAAACTTTTCCAGTATGTTATAAATGGAGTCATGCGGGAGGAATTTAATCTGATTTGCTGAGTAGTGGACTTATCGAGAGTTATGTAACAATGATATATATTTCGTGATTACACATCAGATCTACAGCTGTTGTATCTATAGGTGAAAACATGACTCACAGCACTTTCACAGGTAATGATGGGAATCTGGACACTTTCATAAATACAGATCTGTCAATGTGCAGATGAAAGATGGAGCTATGTGCATAATCAACATCATGTCAACTGAAAGTAACTGAGGGGCAGGCTCAGAGAAACTGTAACTGAGGGACAGGCTCAGAGAAACTGTAATTGAGGGGCAGGCTCAGAGTAACTGTAACTGAGGGGCAGGCTCAAAGAAACTAATTGAGGGGCAGGCTCAGAGTAACTGTAATTGAGGTACAGGCTCAGAGAAACTAATTTATAATTGAGGGGTTGGCATGGTAAAACTCTAATGTATCATTATGGAACAGGTGAAACTGTGATGCTTTAATTATTTATAATAAGTTGACGTAGAAAAAATCTGATACATCATAAGGCAGGATTAGAGAAACTGTTATGAGGAGAGAATTTACGCTGCACCAAGAAATCTTTAATTCTGATTGGATGAGATGATAGAGCTGAACAAATTCACAGAACTAAGTTAATTCTTAAGTTTTATGGTGCCAAACATAACCTCTATGGGATCCTGCCATTAGTCTGAGGGTTCACAAATATGGAAAAATTCTAAAGTATCATCAAGGGGCACTAAACTGTTTAATTCTATGTTAATTACTAAAAAATATTGCTTAGAATGGTAAATAGAATTTTGAGCCGGTTGTAGCTATGTGGTGTAGTGCTAACCTACTATCATTTTAACAAAGAAACTTATGTCTAAGACCAAAATTTGTAGTGCTTTATTTCAATATTTTAAAAAACTGCACTTAGGACCAAGTCTTAGACTTAAGACTCTTTGTGAATAGGACACCTGCAACACCAGTGGTTGGATGGTAATTTCATACAAGAAGATGTATTGCCTTAACCTAATGGGAGGAATTTCATAAATTCTTATTCAGATATGCCAAATCATCAGCCAAATTTTTCCTGATAAATGAAAGTTCCAAGTAGAAGCCATGGCAAAACTCCCATCCTTTATTACACAATAATTTATAGATGTTTTAATAATGCATGGTTTTTGAATACCTAATTCAAGATTCTAATATTATACGAATAAAACTTTAGAGTTTATTATAGCCTGTTATTTAATTAGTATTTCCTAATTAAGAAATTTGTACACAGTAATTAAACATGAAAGAAAAGTCATTTTGGCAAAGCTGTTAATTAACAAAAAATTTAATTTGAACTCTTAAAATTCAATTCTTCTCAGTAAACGGCAGTGGTTGGTAATTCATGTAAACACAGACTTAGATAATTCTCATCGGAGTTTTCTACATGGATCACAGCAGTTATGATGTATATATATTGTTTTTAGTACAAACTAACATAAGGAAAATATATTTACAAAAAAACATTGCATCACTGTTGAGATATTTTTGGCAAGCTTCCTGTAAAATTGACAGAATCACTTTCTTTACTCTTTCTTATCAGTCAGCTGTTGATAAATGAAAACAATCAATTTCAAAAATCTAAGACATACTGACTGAATTATAGGTAGAGAGAGGATCTCAGGGTTAATCCTCTGAACAAAATCTTTACATTTTCTGCTACAACTGCATCTGTTTTAAGAGACCCCCCCCCAAAAAAAAACAAGCTACAGAGATGTGGCCTTTCAAGAATATTTAGTCCACATTCTTTATTTGGAATGCACTTGTCAGACAGGTCTAGTGGTCACCAAAATTTACCTGCCATGCCATTGGTCATTGTTTACTGGTTCAAATCACATGTTCTTACAGCAAAGGTGATACAATAACTGAAAATTTGACCAATTATAATAGGCACCGTAAGTACTTTTTAAATCATACTGGCCCCAAACTTATTTTCACTACCTTCAACCCATGGGTTGAACTTTGACAGTTTGTTTCTCAAGGCAGGTTTAAATCATGGGATTCAATCTTATAAATTAAGACTGATAAGAGAGTTTTACTGTTAAAAATTATCCCTTTCTTTACAAACGGTCTCCTTTGACATAAGCCTCTGGACACAGATTCCAGTGTTAACTTCTACCAAATCTACTCTTTTCCTACACATGCAAATTACTACAGAGCCTACTGACATCTGCATCTTGTCACTACAAGACATCATTCCATATTTTCAATTATGCCAGTTTGAGCATACGGCACACATTATTTCACCGCACAGCTAATATTGTAACTTAGACTTCTGTTGCGAGTGAAACTCATATTTAGACAAAACAATCCTGAACTTGTTCCCCACACAATCACTGATTCAATGTCTCTCTTTTCTGATTCAATGTCTCTCTTTTCTGACACAGCACTCAGTCAGGTGCTATTTTGTTTCTTCTTTATGCCACTAAATGTCCCTTACAGCTATAGTTTTATTACCTATAAGGGCCTGTAGTCATTGTCTTGTATGTATATTAGTTTTCTATTACTGTTGTTTAACTACCCTCTCAATAGTGTTTCACTTATATGGAGAAATCACCAAATGCTAGTAATGAACTCTTAATACAAATGTATTGACATTGAAACTTTTATGTAACAACCTCCTTAGGGACCCCAGAAAACTGGCCTTTATANNGTGATCTTTATTACCAGGTAGTCATTGAAGTATGATTTACTATATGCTTAGCACTAAAGCCTAAAGAGCACTTAGAGCAGTAAGGGATCTTTAAGATGACAACACTTACTGTGACATGTGACCTCCATTTTCACCAATTCATTTTTAGGATTAGGAAAATCAGACATGTGACAGCTCTGACTTTAACCTCTGGCTTTCTGTAGTGTATTGTTGTTTCACTCAAGAATATTTCACTTATATGGAGACGTCACCATGTGCTAGTGAAGGGCGACAAATTTTGCCTATGCTAAGCACTGCTGGCCGTAGAGTAGGGAGGGTTCTTTAACGTGACAAGACCTATTGTGACACCAGGCTTTGGTTTTTACCGTCTCATCTGAAACACAGGGAGGGCCAACCATGGAGTGGCACTGCGGGAGTTGAACCCCAGACCCTTCGATTCAAAGCCGAACACGCTAACCACTCGGCCTCGGAGGCCCCCCTGGCTTTCTGTTCTTTGGACCAGTTCTCTACTATGGGCGCACATTATATCACCAGCAGAATCTGATACAATAAAACATGCCCTGGCATCCCACTGAATTGAAGGACTATCTGCCATACCAGGCCAAAATGAATGGCCTCCCCGAAAACGTTTATCTTTATACACAAATTACCTGAATTGAGAGACTCCCTGTTATATGTGATCATTTTTACATCAGCTCTTGTACAGTCTTTTAAAACAGACCAGACCCAATCTATACCCTGGAATATATATGAGTAGAACTTACCTATGGGAAGATCTAGGGCTACTGTTTTCACTACTGAGGGGAGATATATCTAGGTGGGTCTTCCGGTGAACATGGCCTACAGGCCGTCCTCGGCTGTTTGTGGAGGAAATATCTGTTCTCTTTCTACCCACGGCTGTTGTGTCTTCTAAAGAAGAGAGAAAAAATGATTTTGAGGCTTCAACAAGACAATGAATTACACAAATCTCATATCTTTTTTCCTTTTTTTCAAATTAATGTACAGTTGTTAGCCTCTATAGATTAGAATATCAAATCAAATGATTTTTAATGCTCTTGAATCAGAAAAATGTCAGGAAAGAAATATGAAAAAAGCTGTTCATGTTGCAAGTTATTGAAAAGACTGGCATCATCTGTAGTGCTATCTTAAGGATTACCTTTTGTAGTGTTGCCATAGTAACCATGGTCAACATGACCTCTCTGACCAGGGAGTGTCCCAGAATTCTGTGAAGAGCCACTGGAGAAAGACGTGTCACTTAGATTTACACTAGAACTTTTGCCATGTTCTTGACCTTGGCTGAGTAAATACTTGGAGTTCTGTGTCTGCTTCAGCAATTCCAAGGCAATGTTTCCGTGCTGAGGTGCAGAGTAATCTCCCCCTGGTGCAGAGTGTTTCCGAGAATAACCACTAGAGGTCGCACTAGACTGTAGAGACATCATGCTGGGAGTGCTCTCAGACATGTGTAAATGACTGCCATAAGAACTGGAGTCCCCACTGGAGTTGGATTCTTGCCATCTTGGATTTCCCTAAACAAGGAGAAAAAAAAAACAAGATGAAATGTCAGTTTATATCAATACAATAAAAAAAAAAAACCAACATAAAATACTGTCTCACCTGGCTCAGCAACCCACTGAATTAAAGGACTACCTGTCTTATGTGACCTAAATGTATGGTACCAAAATTGTCTTTTCCTATACAAATCACCTGAATTAAAAGACCACCTGTCATATGTGACCCTTTTTGCTCCTTCCCTTGGACAGTATCTTAAAACAGGTTAGACTATTTATGTTGTTATATGGCTGATACAGTTTCATATCACATGCCCAAGTTTCCAGATTTCATTATAACATGCAGGTTTTGTCAAAATGCTGCAATAGCCCCAATCCCCGAGCCATGGAACATTTTACCATAATGGCAAAGAAGAAAAACAAAAACCTGCTTGTTATCTAGTTTGTCAAATTAAAACTAAAAAAAGACATCATTTTGGTGGATGGGGCTTTATTCTGTCATATTTGCATGAAGATTCAAAAGGATATCTAAAATTCTATATATTTTGTGTTTTCTATTCAAATATCATATATTTTCATTCTTGCTTCTTGCATCAGATATTTGAATTGTTTTCGGTAAACTTATTTGTAAAGTAGTTTTATTGTTTTTTTCCAACGCAAATTTAAAAATAGTAGGCCTAATTGTCATTTTTGGGGGTAACTGTTATTTTATTTTTATCATTTAGGATTTGCTGAGTTTAATCTGTGATATCAAAGCCATGGAAGATGCAGTCAAAGAGATGAAATACGATGCTAAGAAAGCGCCGCTAGGTAACTACACTTTATCATACTCTGACCAATAGGTGAAGACATCCTGCTTTTTCTGTCCTTCAGATGAGACAGTAAGACCCAAGATTCTAATTATTGCAGTAGGTGTTGGCACATTAAAGAACCCTCCCTAATCAATAGGACATTTCTAAGATCCGGAAAGGTTCCGCAATTACGATCCACCTGATTATGTGCCTACCCAAAATTTTAGGCACTTTCTTAGCGGCAAATGCAAAATGAATCATTGTAGGGGGGATATGTAAGATAATATTAAAAAGTAAACACTTGTTTGTGGAGCTAGGCTACAAGTCAGGTTCAAGGAAGAGAAATTAAGCCATATAAGTATTTTTTATCGACAATATATCACATAACACGTTCGTACTCATCTGGTCATTCTCTTGTACGTCAGTGCACCTTTGATTTCACAATCTATTTTCGAATCTCTCTCTTCTGACTCTAAATTAATATCGGAGGTGGACTCTGTAAGTCTAGATAAGTCTGTTTTATTGAAAGAATGAGTTTGGATGCCTCGTTCAATTAAAAAGTCCTGTAATTCAACAGCTGCTTTTGAATGGAGAGCTTGATTCACCATTTTGTCCAAATGTGCCTAGAATTTTGTCACTGTCGGTGACATCTCCATATATGTGAAAGATTCTTGAGTGTGACATGAAACAATAATACAACCAATCAGCCAACATTCGCAGATTTCAGGTAAATTTCTTTGTTTCTTTCTCGGACAGGCAAATTAACCGAGGAACAAATTAAAGCAGGATACGCAGCCTTGAAGAAAATCGACAACTGTATAACAAAGGGCGACTTTGGACGTAATTTGACGGATGCGTGCAGCGATTTTTACACAAGAATACCTCATGACTTTGGGTAAATTTTGCTATGAGTAAAGATAGTAAAGAATTTATGAATGCAATATTGAATTGTACTGTTCTATTAATTGTATTTTTTTTCGTAAATTCTTGTGAAATCAGATTTGCACTTATGATTTGCAATTTAACATTAGATAATAACAATCTACACTTTGTCTTTCATTGATACATGTACTTAAGATTTTGAAATCTGGTTGTTTTTTGGGGTTTTTTTTATCAATATACCCAAGACGTAGATACAGTTATACGTATTTGTTAATTTCTGAGATGACGACTAAATTTGCTATGATATATGAGATTTTTAACTATAATTTCAATTCTATGATTATTTATAGAAATCTGGCCTATTTCTTGTTTTATTTTCATCGAGTACATTTGTTTCAGGATGAGGACACCTCCAGTCATTAGGGACAAGGAAACAGTGGAACTGAAGCTACAGCTTCTAGAGGTAGATTTTCTATTACAATTATAGCTTCTGTTAAGATATCATAATCTGATTGGTTGGGGGGCATATGGAAATGTTGAATGTCTCCTATTAAATAGTGAGTGGCTAAGGCAGGTTTGAATGTAATTTCTCTTATTGTAGAGAGTGTACTCACGTCATTGTTGTGTCGCTATTTAGCGTTCAACTTAGAATTCCTTCACGTATATGGAGTTGCCACCAAGTGCTGGTGACGGACTACAGATTAACTCTATGTTCAGCATGTACGGCTGTTAAGCCTTAAGGATTCCTTAAGGTGCTAATACTAACTGTGACGCAAATTCTCAATTTTTACTGTGTCAAGGACAGGAAAACTGCTTCCCCTGAGCAGATTTGAATCCACAGCCTTGTGGTGTGAAGATACACACATTACACAAGGAGGCTCTCTGAACTTGTGCATTGTGAGTACTGCGAATGATGAAATGTTTACAAACATTACTTTTGAATTCAGTAATGGAAAATCTATCAGGAGCCTATGTTGTTTAGCTAACATTGAGGTAAAGGTAACAGGGACCTTTGCATGCTAATGTCAGAATAGAATATTTAACAGTAAAAAACATATGAAAAAAAAATAAAACCGGACTCTCTAGTATCGGCATAAGTAAGTCCGAATGAAATTTGTGTCTGTAGACTTTCAACCAGAAAAATAAAATCATACAGGGAAATTTGTGTTTCGTTCTTCTAGGCATTAGGCGACATAGAAATCGCTGTCAAGACACTGAAGGCCGGGGATTACTCGGAAAATCCACTCGATCGACACTACCATGCTCTTAAATGTGAACTGAGCACAATGGACAAATCGTCTACAGATTTCAAGGTAAAACTCAAAGGACGGTTCTTCTATGGAATGTGTGATGTGAAAAGGGAAGGTTAAAGGGGGGGAGGGGCATTCATAAAAATAACCTATCAAATGACAGACAACACCGTAGCCAAAACAAAAAGTTACAATACTAAAAATAGTGAGCTACACAAAAACCTAAAAAAAAAACCACAAACCTACAGTGGAACCTCGCTATTAAGACCACCCAAGTGACTGGCTAAAACTGGTCTGATTAGTGAGGTGGTCTCCTAAGTGAGGTTGAAATAGCTTTTAAGAATGAAAAACAAACTGAATTTCTGTGACTTTTGCTGGTCTTTATGGTGAGGTGGTCTCCTAAGCGAGGTGGTCTTTAGGCGAGGTTCCACTGTACTTAAAAGGGGGGGTGCAAGTTTGGGACTCCGGAAGGGTAAGCAACTCCTGTTCCATGTGCTGCTTTATGTTATACAGTGGAGTTGGTCTATAACGAAGTCAAAGGGGGATTGACTTTTGACTTTGTTATGGGTATCCTTCATTTTAAGCATCAGAATGTAATTCATATATTGATGAATAGTAATTTTATTTAGGGGTTTTATTCCTCTTTGTTATAGCACTGAATTCGCTTTAAGTCGATTCGTAAAAGACTGACTCTACTGTACTTTGTATATCTAAGATAATCATTCTTGAGTGTTATTTGAATGATGATGTTCATTTAAGAAATTTATCACTTAGTTTGCTTTATCATTCATAAATGTTTCACTTAAAGTCTTGCAAAGCCCATCAGCAACGTTGTATGAATATTGACAAGGGAGAGGGGAGGGTAGTTATCAGACAACTTGACCTAGGTCTGACATGTGCCAGTTACAATAATGTAAGAGGTCATATACATATTTGTATTTGTGAGGTCTAGATCTACATACACAAACCAGAATTGAACACTTAATATTTCAAATGAAATGTAAGTGAAAATGTTGTACATTACACTTTTACAGTTTGTCTGGCCAGAGCTGATTTTTCATTTTATGTCGATTTCCTTAACAGCTGCTGAACCAGTACCTGCAGAACACACATGCAGCCACACACAACCAGTACAAGATGGTGATCGAGGAGGTATTTGAGGTGAACAAAGATGGAGAAACCGACAGTTTTGTTGACCATGGCAACAGGTACAGAAATTTAAAAAGATTGACTGCCCCTCTTTTCAGTCCTTTGGTTTGTTCCCCCTTTGGTCACATATTCATCTCCATGTCCTCCCTGTCCTTTGGATAAAAACCAAGGTCCCATATCACCGTAGGAGACAGCAAATTAAATAACTTTCTCTCTACTTAATGGCCATAAGTACGGAGCATAGGCCAAATTTATTGCCCTTTCCCAGCATAACAGTGACGTCTCCATATAAGTGAAAGATTCTTCAGTGGGATGTTAAAAAACGATTCAACCAACAAAATCCTGTTTGGGAGTTTTAGTGTGATTGAAATCATATTAAAGCAGTGTTAAATGTAAATAGAACAAAACTAAAAAATATCCCTACTGTATTTCATGTTTTNNCTTTCTTCCTTCTCAAATAGGTGGCTGTTATGGCATGGATCAAGGCTGACAAATTGGGTGGGAATTTTGAGCAAAGGGCTGAGGATAGCCCCACCTGAGGCGCCTGTGACTGGATACATGGTCAGTTGTATTATACATTTCTTTGTAGACGTATTCTTGTAGCTGCATGTATGTATTCTGGGTTTTCTACTGTGGCATAGTTACCATCCATGTTGATTTTATGGAGAATAATACAAAAATAGGCCAAGCATAGGCTAAATTTGTTGCTTTTCACCTATATATGGTGATGTCTCCATATACTGTGTAACAAGAAATAAATGGGTGTACTAACTATTGCGGATTTCCAAATTGAAACTCTTTCACTGGTAAAAACTTTCACAGTTCACGATCTATATCACATAAACATACATTTATCACATTAACATTAACTTTATTNNAATTCGTCAAGGTGAGCTAATGATCTTAAAAGGGGCTTCTAACACTGATAAATAAATCATTTGAATTAAAAAATTTCAAAAAGTCAAATCTTCTTACATTTTGTCCCTGTTTCATTTCCCTCAATCCCCACTCCCGATCTCTCACCAAGCCTGAGTTCTTTTTGTGATGGTGGGTATTGTGATAATCCACATTCCTTGTCCAAAAATGTTTATGCTTCCCGAAAAATTTCAGGGGAACATATAGTTGCCGCTTTGTCCTTCCGTCTATCTGGAGCCATATCTCCTAAACCCTTTCATGTATTTAGGTCATACTTACAAAATATAATCCCCATGACCCTGGCTTGCAGCCCACCTTGTCTCATGGTCAAAGGTCAAGGTCATTCTGCACTTAGGACTTATCTCCTTCCGGTATTGAGTGGATTGGATAATAATTCACACAAATATTACTCTTGACAAACAGGTATTCTCTGACCTTTATCCAAAGGTCAAGGTCATTATCAAATTTCAAGCTTGCCTCGATTAGATACAGCCCCAGGGAGCATACATCAATTTACTGATTGCCTTGTGTTAAATATGAAATGATCAGACAAATTGTCGAAAAGAGCAATATCGACCATACTTTAAAATTTCTATTTTCAGTTTGGTAAAGGTGTGTACTTTGCAGACATGTCTAGTAAGAGTGCCAATTACTGTTTTGCAAGCCGAGCGAAAAACACAGGTCTTCTCCTGTTGTGCGAGGTAAGTAAGAATTTGTTCCTTGAGGCTTAAAGATAGACCCTAGTCATATTTGAGTATATTGCTTATTTCAGTATGAATTTCTGCGTAAGGGTTGAAAATCACAATGAATTTGTTATATCAACTATTTTTGTAACTAAACAGACAATGTCAGGGAATTCTTTCAGCTACCTGCTGATGCCTTATGTCATTATTGCAACCTGCAGATGCTTATGGGATAAATTTTCTTTCTTCTTAAGAAACATGTACAAATATACAGTCGAGCCCTTTCACATTGAAACTAAAGGGGAATGTGAATATATTTCCAGTCATACAGAAGTGTGCTATTTATTGTAAAGGGGAGTGAGCTGCTCTTTCAAATAATCAAGGTTTTCAAAATGACTGGATTAAACTAGTATTAGAGTAATTTAGCCAAGGAATGAAAGTCATTTCAAGTTTAGCAGGATTTCAGTGTATCAGGCTTCCTTATAAGAAAGTTTTGCTGTAATTTGTTTAAAACCTTTTTTTTTTTAAATCATTCCTTAGGTGTCACTTGGAAATACCAACGATTTATTAGCAGCCGATTACAAAGCTGACCAGTTACCCAGTGGTAAACACAGCGTCAGAGGCCTTGGAGTTATTGCCCCTGATCCATCACAGGAGAAGAAGTTGTAAGTACACAAAAAGATTAATTTTGGACAAAAATAAAATCAGACTTGCTTTATCACTATTATTTTTTTTTCAACGCTTCCATTTTATACTAAATTTGTTTGTATTTCATATGTGCAAGATCTCTCAATCCATGTAAAACTTATTGGTAGTTACGTTTACTGTAACTATTTTAACAAAGGGAGAACTCATTTTTCCATGATTAATGTTTATTGAACTGTTTTAGCCCATTTTAAATCAATCGAACAACAGTTACAAAATATTTTTTTGTCAATTGCAGGCCCTGTGGCACAACTGTACCTCTGGGTAAAGGCAAAAATACCGGTGTTACAAACCCTAAAGGCTACACCCTAAACTACAACGAATACATCGTGTACGATACTAAACAGATCAGGATGAAGTATCTACTAAAGGTCAAGTTCAACTTCAAGTGAGCTGACAACTGGGTAACGCAAGACAGACAAGGGAGAGGACGAATGACTGTATGTCGTCAAAAAATTACCAAGCTCTCGCAAAGTTGTTGACATGAAGTTATGATGATTTTGAACTGTTTTATATACTACACAAGTAGTATACAGTAGAAAGAATTCTTCACTTATTCCTTTGTGGATTGTTGTTAGAGATTCTAATTTGGACTGCACATTCTCTTCTTGGCTAATTTTGACAGTTCTCTAATTTCACATGAGATGGTAGTCATAGAGATGACCTTTGCAAGTTCAGAATGGTACCGGTAGCTGAGACAGATGTCTAGCTTGCATCCTTGAATCGGTCAGATTTCTAACAGTTTCTTTGTCAAACCCCATGCCAAGTTTTAGGGGGGATACAATTTTCATATTTCATATGACCTTTACCATATCGAGCATTACACTTTGATACCAAGACATTGACCTAGTGACCTCAGACTGACTCTGCAATAGCTGTTTGATTTACAGTTTCTGAAAATAGGATCAGGTTAGAAAAGTTTTCCCAGGGGGTATTTCATCTAGTTTAGATTACCCGAGATGATGGCTTGTGTAGGTGCACTTTTTTTATCCACATTAATTTTGAGAAGAATCTGCACCTGTACAAATTTGTGTGTCTTTTATTTATTATTCTGTTAGCCTATGAAGTAGTTAACCGACAGAAATCCCCAGTCAATGATAACCATGAAATAAGTTGGGTTATATTGTTTGTTTGTTTTTTTCCAAATGAGATTTCACATTTATCCATATGCACAATATATATCTCCTTAACTAATTCCCATATTGTACATGCTCGCTGTCGGTTATTTATAGTTGTACAAGTATTATGTGGATTTATTTCATTGACTGTACATAATGTCATTGAAGTTTAGATTTGATACTAATGTTAACGATAAGATCATATTCATCATTGAAATCATCTAAATGATTGATGTCATCTATATCATTGATGTCATCGGCATTATTGACGTCATGTACACCATCTATGAATTCAAGTCTATCACTAGAATATACAGTCTAACCTGCCTTAGCGACCCACTGAATAAAAGGAAAACCTGTCTTATGTGACCTAAATGTATGGTCCTTAATTGACTTTTCCTCATACAAATCACCTGAATTAAGAGACCACCTGTCATATGTGACCATTTTTCATTCCTTTTGGATGGTCTCTTAAAACAGGTTAGACTGTAGACACTATATATAAATGAAGACCAATGCGGTCTATAACAAATCAGCTTAAAGCGAATTCAGTGCTAAAATGAAGAGGAATAAAATCCCCGAAAAGAATAACTACTCATCTACATATGTAGTAATTTCTGATGCTTAAAACAAAGGATGCCTTCTGACTTTGTTATAGACCAACACCACTGCAATTAAGTATCAATACTTTTTATAAGATCATTCTTCCCTTCAGATTTGACATTAGAATATTGACATCGTATATGGACCATACAAGAACATCATTGTCTTAATTCATTTTAGTTCCAATTGACATTGGAGCATTGACATTATGTATGTATATGAAAACTAAAGGTAACCATAATTTTATCAACAGGTTTCATGAGCTCAACTTTACATGATTCAGAAGCTCCAATGTTACATAATTCATGAGCTCAACTTAGCATTATTCGTGAGCTCAAATTTGAATAATGCATACTGTATCATCATTGACATCGATCATGAAATTTTATTTGACACTGGTTGATGAATACTTTGACATCTTTGACATCATTCTGGACTTCAAATGTAATAATAGAATTTGAAATTATTTATGATTTATCATCTTCGAGTTTGATCTAATACAAGAACATCTACATTATCTGTAGATACTAATGTTCACAATAAAACTGAGTGAAGAAATTGTGATATTTGAGACAAAAAAAAGGAGTAAAAAAAAAATTGTTGTGAATACTTTTGGTTGTGTTCAGAAATGTGCTCATACAGACGGTAAGGTCATTTAATTGTACTCAAAATGATTCCAAACCAGTTGAGACATACTAGAATTAGTGAAATAAAGGTTTAAAGAAAGATTTCCTTTTTGTTTTAGTAAAAAATTTGTTAAGACAATCTCATTAAGTTGATGTTTTGGGTGGTCTACTCAGACAAGTTTCACCCTGTCTTCAGCTAAGAAAATAGCCAAACCCTCATTAAAAAAAATCTCCACAACTGCTAGGCTTGACAATCCATTGTAAGCTTTTTTGTGATCATAACTAAGATGTCAGTCAGACTTGTGATATTCATGATACCCGGGGAAGGGAATTCATTATCAGTGGTTTGGGAGAGGGGGGACTCTCAGGTGTTGGTTAATGCCTGGGATGCTTTACTTAATAAAAGTTCTGAAAAACTTTTTTTCTTTGTCATTTTAAATGATTTTTTAAAATTTGTATGTATGTTTTGTTTATAGTTAGTGGTTTGTTTGAATTTTTGTGAATAGAAGTGTTTTACTTGAATAAAGTATAAAAAAAAAATGAATTTTAGAATAACTGCAATACATACATGTACATTACATGTACTTTCGAATTAAAGTAGTGAAAAGAACTTTGGTTTGATTTATGTTTTTCGTTAGTAAATGTTACAGTGCTTTCCAGTGCTAACGTCATTTCAGTAGGAAGTTTAAGCAGAGTTACNNGGGGGGGTTCAGTCGGGTGTTTTGACAATGTGTAATCTTTTTTTCTTTTATTTTATATATATTTTTATTATTATTATTATTTTTTGATAGCTTATCTTCTCCAATCAAGAAACTTTACTTATATAGAAACATCACAAAATGCAAGCTAAGAGCTGAAATTTTAGCCTTTCCTCAGCTCCTAGGTAATTGAACAATGAGAGATCTTTAACCTGCTGTGAATTTCTGTCATTGGGGCTTTACTTTTTAAGATCTCTTCCAAACAACTGCCATTTTGTGCTTCAGATGCCAAACACCTGGTAAACGAGCATTTGTTGTCTGTTTGACATAAGCATGTGATGACTCAAACTCAAACTCATTTCATATGCAGTGTTCTCCCCAGTAATTGGATAGCCCAGTGGTATGTAGGTGTGTGTTAAACCTATAGATGGAGGACTAAACATGTAAATTGCACCACTTAGTGGTTTATAGCATGGTTGCCTATGAAGGTGCATTATAAATAATTTTTGTATATAAATTAAACTGTAAATTGCTAGATATATATGTAAATGAAACAGGGTGGTGGTAGAGAAAAATTGAGTGGGGGTAATTCAGATAGCGTGATGGTAGAGAAAAATTGCATGGTGGTACCACCACACTTTATGGGCCTGGGGAGAACACTGTTTTGACATAGGACCTTGGCTTTTACTGTCTCATCCAAAGAGTAGGAAACTAGTCAGGTCTGCAGTAGTAAAGATTTGAATCATCGACCTCGTGATCAGAAGTCAAACATGATAATCATGGAGCAATAATTGGTTACTGTAGGCATGGTAAAAACTTGTTCCACTTAATGGCTCTCAAAGCAAAGAATATTCCAAAATGTGAAGTCCTTCACTTCAGACAATTCCATGAGGTCATCGTATGAGAGAAAGACTGTAATGGGATATTAAACAACATCAACTGTAGAAACAAATAAAGGCCAATTTAAAAGTATTTTGTCAAATGAAAATGCATAACACTGGATAATTTGCATAGTTTATTAAAATAAATTACCATACAATCACCTGGTATTTTGAACACATAAAATGAAATTCATTTCATAATTTAAAAAGATTTAAATAAAAGTCGGTATTTTTCAGTTATGCAAAAACTTCAAACAAATTTTGAAATTTATGTAAACAGGATCATATGAATGTTTGTTCACATAAAGACAAATATAACAATATATTATCACATGGAGATATTTATCTACATGCAAGGCATGGTAACCATAGCAACGGCTAATCTTTGTGAGGGGGAGTACACTGACACAGTAGTAACATATCCTTAAAATGTGGAACTAAGGGAGATAACTGCGAAAAACTTTCTTCTTCTCATATTCACTAACGCCCAAAACTATATATATAACCTAGATCAATCAAAAATATCACTGATAAAATACTGATGGCATAGAAGCTGAGAGATATTACACAGACAAGCAATCGATGACTGTGCATTACAAATTGAAAGTGAGTGACAATATTTGATGTCCTTTTAACCCTTCAAACACCACAGAGCATAATGGACTGGTCTATGTCAATAGAAAAGACCATACCATTTTGATACTTGGGGTTGAAAGGTTAAAATTCGCTACATAAGGTATTCCATTTGTACTCCATCAAAATTGATACATCATTTTATATTATAACTTATGGATCATACTCTGTATTTCATTAAAACATGGATAATAAAACATCAAAGGATCATCTATTACCGATAAAATCTAATGGATTTTATTCTGTATTACATTAAAACTAATGGATTAAAATCCATTAAGATTAATAGACAACAGAATTCTATCAACATTAATGAATCATATCTATTACAACTTATGAATTAGAAATTGGAAAAATATCTCTACGGGCCCATCAGAAGCTGGGGTGTAAACATTTATATTTTACCCATACAAGAAGGAGTCCCGTAAAGAAACCAGAGACTGGCATCATAAAACATGAGAATTTACTTAAGTCTGAGAATTTTCTCAACTCTGGCTAATCTTGAAAACTTGAGGGACTGACACCATAAAATTTACTTAAGTCTGAGAATTTACTCAACTCTAACTTATCTTGAAAACTCTTGCTAATCCTGAATTCTGATTGAGTGAGATGCTTGAGTTGAGTAAATTCTCAGACTTAAGTGAATTCTTAAGTCTTGCAGATTAACAATTAGACAAAGTATAATCCTTCTGCTTTGGCCAATTTCAAAGTTATGATTTAGACACAAAAGTTGCAAATGGATGGACAGAGTGAACTAGTCAGTGGGGTTAATTGAGAGTCATGTGATTGACAACTGGGTGATAGACAGAGAGATATGCTAGAAGATTTTCTACCTACCACCTTTAAGGAAACATTATTAACAAATTACTGGGGCTGGCACAATAAAACATGAGAGTTTGAGAATTCACTCAACTCAAACTGATCCTAGTTTTATGGGGGCCAGACAATGTACCCTCAGCAATGGTTGTTATGTGGGTGCTAAGGTAAATAGTGCCATAACCATATCCACTGCATACTTGGTCAAAATTGTTTTTACATGTTGGTGCTATATAGGTGTATATTTAACTATTTATTTACCCCCTATATCTATCATTAAGGGGGAAATCCATACTTCTAAAAACATATGAAATATTCTAATGGACACTTAGACTTAATCATGTATTAATACGGTACAAATAATGCACAGATTCAGAATTTTTTTCCAAGGTGGATCAAACTTTTGGCAAGAAAAAAATCAACCCTCTTAAAATGAACATCACTGCCCAATGATCTGGACTCCCTCTAGATCAACACATGCAGGCTTAGGACAGACTTTTAACAGAAATACAGATTCCTGTTAGATATACAGATTTCTGAAATGACACATACATACCATTCACATAATTAAAGAATTCTTACAGACACTTGGTCATTGATGGACATAAAAAGTTTTGATGAACATTCAAACTGACAAACATAAACTATGTACTTATAGGCAGACATGCAATAATTTGGGCCGAGCACCATGAAACTTAAGAACATACTTAATTCTGAGAATTTTCTCAACTCCAGCTTCTTATCCAATCAGAATTCAAGACTAGCTAATTGTTGAATTAATTCTCAGACTTAGTAAATTTTTAAGTTTTAAGGTGCCCAGCCCCTAATCGACAGATGAATACAGAACACATAAATTGTCTTTTGATATTGCAGTAATACTTACTATTAAGAGCTTCACAAAAGTTTGTTATAACAGTTGTAAGGAATTCTAAAAACTTTTAGGTATGAAATCAATTTCTAATATCAATTTCTCTTAAATTTCATTGTATTACTTCTGCCCTTAACAATACTTGTGTAACAAGCAAGCCCAAAAACGGCCTGAAATCACCAGAAAAACTCATGCTCAAACTCAGTTTTTCTGGCGATTTCGGGCCCAGGAGAGGGAAAAAAAAAATATCCGCATAAAAATTGTTATTTTAAAATATTAGTATCACAGGAAGTACAGTATAAAACAAACGATATATACAGGTATGTGTACATGGTCATATATACAAATTAGGTGAAAAACAAGCTACGAAAAATGTGCAAGTTTTATACAAGTTAATATCAGAAATGCATACATCCATGAAATGCTATGTACAGAAAAAATCAAGGTCAACCCAGCGACCTAATTCTCCATTTTTCTTTCTTGAAGTTCTGTGAAAAAGGAGATCACATGAAACAACAGAGTTCTGTGAAAAAGTAGGTCATATGTATCAACATTTTGGAGGTTTGTGAAAAAGTAGGTCACATGAAGCAATATTTTGGAGTTCTGTGAAAAAGTAGGTCACATGAGTCAACATTTTGGAGTTCTGTGAAAAGGAAGGCCATATGAAACAACAAGATTTTCTGTATGTTTTGGAAATCGTGGGTTACATGTAAGTTTAGATAACCGATAAATATACAGCTGGATAGGGGATATGATTTGATAAACCTTACTCATATATAACAGCAAAGAATGAATATATATTTACAAATACAATGTACCCACAATTGCATACCAGTAATTACAAACGATGGAAGAGCCAGCTATGGGTGAGTGCAACAGATAGACAGACATGGCATAAAAGCACAGAAATATATACATACATTTATCATGTCATAGTGGGATACATACACATGAGTAGCACACTATAGTGGGGTACATCCTATATCATATAACAGTGTGATACATTTATCAATGATAAAGGATTTATACATGTACTTGACTACAAAACAGTGGGATACAGATTTCACATGATACTGTGATGTAAGTATGTATGTACATAACATATATGTTAATCACTACAGTGGGATATGAAGATATTTTTCATTTAACTGTGATATATACAGATAAAGTAATCTGAGATCTAGAAATAATACCGGTACTTATGGATTTAGTGTAATTATTACATCACCAAATGATACCATCACCTATTTAGTACTGAATTTTTATTGGCTATGGCAATGTTTATGGAATTATTTCAATCTGTTTTACCCTGACAAGCAATAAGTTAACATAACAAAAGACAAAACTAGAACAGTCCTTATGGGACAAAATACCCCCTATGGAAATTTTTTTTCTGACAGTTTCATGCTTATCAGAAACTCTAAACCAAACAAACTTTGCATGGGAAAAGGTCAAGGTCACTATATAAAGTGTCTTGGTACCAAAATGTCGTAATTGATATGCTGAAGCCCTGTTCTATATACTGTAAGAGAAATCCGCTCTCAGAACTTCTTAAATGGACAAACAGATAGAGAGGGTGATTCCTATAACCCTTCCCCCCAAAATAAAATTATTGGAGGGGGGGGGGGGGGTATAGTGAGATTGCAAAATGCATACATGTACAGTAGTATATCAACAATTCCTTTGATTTCATGTAATACAGCAGTTTACTTGAGGGAAGCTACAGATGTTATTTATGTACAGATATCAGTAGGGGCCTCTAAGAACCAACTCAAAATGTGCCAATGCACAATATAAATCATTGTCAAACATGACACAAGCAACAATTCCATGAATGGTTCTATGTTACAGTGCAGTTGGTCTATAACAAAGTCAAAGGGAATTAAAGTTTGACTTTGTTATAGGCATCCTTTGTTTTAAGCATCAAAATTTGCTACATAAATAGATAAACAGTAGTTCTTTTGGGGAATTTTATTCCTCTTCGTTATAGCACTGAATTTGCTTTAAGCCGATTCATTATAGACCGACTCTACTGTATTTCTAACACTGTTTTGCAACAACTCAAAATTATCTTTCATAAGTGTACATACATAACAGAAATGCATTAGAGACTTCAGCTTAAAGAAACAAAAAGTTCTACATCGATGGCAAGAAAACATATTTACTGAATAAGATATATGAGTTGGGACTATTGAATATCATTCATCGTCTGTTCTCTGTTAATTTTAGAAAATATCATAAGAAGGTTTTTGAGGATAAAATACAACGATTATTAAAATTCTATAGAAATCAATCTTTGAATGCAACATGGTTGAAATGGATGATGAAATACACTGATTATCTTTTGTAATTGACTAGGATAGCGATGGTATATATATATCATGTGACAAAATCACATGGAGTATTAATGACATCATCACTAAGTTTGACAATCAATTTCTCCCCCAACCCCACCATAAAAAATAAATTGAGCAAAAATTGATTCTTTTCTTCTTTTAAATTAAAGTCAAATCCTGATATAACTGTTATTTCGTCATAAAGGGGGCAGTGGTAGGCTACAGTATGTAAAATATATTCAACTTCTGTAGTGATCTGTGTAAGCTAGGACTGACTGTGAACATTACTATTCTACTGGTTTGCAAGAGAGCAATATATTTGTACACAACAGAAGTACTCCATGCAGCAAATCTTTTACGGAAAACTAAAAAGAAAAGGGAATTTATGCACATATGAGGAGGCTTTTTTGACTGATCTATGTCTTCATACCACTTAAAACATGCATCCAATTTATCGAAGGGTACAGGTTCAGAAACATCATGGAAAAGAGTTGAAAATGTAAAAGATTAAAGTTCTAATATGGCCATTTGAAAATGTAGTTATAAGATTATCTCCCTTTGTGAATTTGAAGAGAGTTACCTCCCTTCACCTCATTTAACAATAATTCATAGATAAGTATCATCTGATTAAATTTCTTTAATGTTAATGGGAAGGAAAGAATGGAGCGACAATTTTCCCCACATTATAACGATCCTTCTCTCTGGCTGAAGGAATGATCAAAGGATGTATACAAAGGTACAAATGAGTACTTTATTATTTACAAAAAATTGCATGAATAATTTGATTTTGCCCCCTTCACCCTCTCGTAGCCGCTGATGGCATATACACATACTCTGAATAAATAACACAGCTAATGCTTAAACAGTAATCAACACTATGATTATGAAAACCAGTAGAGTATGGTGATTCTGAAGAAATAATTCCAGTTCAGTAGTTAACAAACAGTCAACTTTATCCACTTTGATATTATTGTCGTGTAATATAAATTCAGGAAGATTAATAAAATCTTGCACTAGTTTGTCAGATCCCTTTTGTTGCAAAAATGTGATGTCTATCATCAAACTCCGAAGTTGCCATTGCCATCTAGGTGCAGACATAAAAACACAAGCCGATAGATAGCAAAAAGGGTCAGCATGATCTCCAATGTCAACACAAGCATTGTCTGTTCGACTGAGAATCTTAACCCTAGCAAATATAATCATGCCAAGTTTTACAGAAATGTGATGAGTATAAAATTCGAGAAGATATCAGATAAGATTATCATTTTTCATCACGATAATATCATCTCGGCACTAATGTCAGATTTTGTCTGTTTATGTTTCAACTACGGTGACTA
Organism: Pinna nobilis; assembly: GCA_016161895.1. Lineage (NCBI taxonomy): Eukaryota > Metazoa > Mollusca > Bivalvia > Pterioida > Pinnidae > Pinna > Pinna nobilis. The sequence continues at coordinate 26,169 of JACSZP010033780.1, forward strand.
GCAACAGTAAATATGATACATCCACACACTGAGATCAGAAAATTGTGTAGTTACATAATTAAATAGTCTGAACTTTTTATATGGAAAAACACAGTGTGGTATGGACCAGTAAGAGAATCTTCTGTTCATGTCAGTCCATATTTCATTTTCTGGTCCATATCACAGATTATTACACCTTTTGATTTCGTTTCTTTCATTATTTATATAAATGATTTATAATATCATTATTTATATAAAGTCCGCGGGCATTTATAGAGCCACAAATGCCCGCATCGATAGATGCCTGCTGACGTTATTATGACGTCATTCGTGTAAACCAGTATGACAGACATTTATGCTTGCTCTGCTGTTTTCTTTTTTACTTTTTGTTCATGAACTGATCAATTTTGCAAGGAAGAAACTGACAATAGACATTAAAAGGTGTAATAAAAAGGTTGTAGATCAAATATGGAGGAATAAGTCCGTCCTTGGTCTACACAGTAAATAGGACCTAGTAAGATCGGTCCTATTTACTGTGTACACCTAGGGCGGGCTGATTCCTCCATACTCAGTCAATAACCTATAAATATTGACCATACAAGAAAGTCCATAATTTACAGAATATGTCACATATGTTCCACTGTGTCAAGATGTACCTTTACCCACATGTCAGTCTGTACAGGTCAGCTCCGACTTTCATGAGGCACATAAAAAAAAATTTGCTGACTAACCAAAAAAAAAAAGAAAGCGTAACTGAGCAACCTGGGTTTTCACAATAGTTTTAAAACATATAGCATCTACAGTTTTATATGTTAATTTAAATGCTTGAACAATTACACAACAATAATTACTGATAAAATGAGTGTCCCTGCCATTAGAGAAGTTAGCTTTGGAATCAATATTGAGTGGAAAATCACCAAAGTATCACATGACCAGCAATAAGCATAAATTTCCGCTACAGAAATGGTTTGAATAATCATCATCATCATCATCATCATCATCTCGAATGCACATGAATCTGTTTATGTCAATTTTTTTTTTCATGTACAAAATGGACAATATACACATGAAATTGATTTCAATATTTTCCGTAAAATTCTCAACGGAACAGTAACAGGTCTGAGATTTTTTTTCTTCAATAATCCGTTTCACTCGTGTGTTTGCATACATCTGCACAGATATCTGTAAACACATTTTCTCATAAGGAAAGATATATTTTTTCAGGCTCTTTCTGGTGTAAAAAGTGAATTACGGGGAAATCTTTTTGTAGTCCTCCATCGCATCATCTTGGTCCAGAAACCATCTTTTTTCTTAGAGTTGATCCAAATCCTAATTACCTCCCTTTATCAAGATGGTTCTGTAGACGTCACAACTTTGGGTTGGTAGAGGGTTACAGACGCAATATGTTGGTTCTGCATAACCTGTTTTAATTCAAAATTGATAAATTAATGAAACAATCTAAGGGCACAGAGAGAGAGTAAAATTCATTAATCATTTTAATCATTACTATGTATTATAATTACTCAAATATAACTAGAGCTGTCCTAACGGGACTTATACCCCCCGTGGCAGCA